>CM029651.1:16333170-16383170 GCA_017311315.1 Dendrocalamus latiflorus | reverse complement strand
GTCAATAGTAGAGAATTCAAAATTTTGTAAGACTCATGCAAAAATCAAAATCAATAAGTCCTCATGTAGATTAAAAATTCAAAATTCAAAAACAAATCAGAAAATTCCAGACTAACTCAATCATTTCATTTCTTCTCCATTTTCCCCCTTTTCTCCCACTCACTTACTTGTGGGCCCAGCCCCATCTCCTCTCTCTATTCCCCCTCCTCTCTGTCTGCAGACCCGTTCTTCCCCTCCCTCTCTTCTTTCACTGCCAGCGGGCTCGCCTCCTCCCCTTTCCCCCCCCCCCCACAGCAAGCCTCTTCTTCCTCCGGACACATTTATTTTTCCCGTCACCTCGCTGCTCTCACGCCAAAGCTCGTCAGCCGGCCCCGCCCCTGTCGCCAACTGCTCCCATCATCGCACGTCGCTGCTCCCGCGTCACCAAGCCTGCACCCGCACGCGTTCCACTGCGCGCGCACGTCGCCCACGTCCCCTCCGTCGCCGGGTCGGCCACACCGTCGTCCATGCCGCGCGCTGTGACTCGGTCGTCGGCACCAGTGTCGCCACAGTGCACCCCTCCGCGGCTACAAGTAGGCCACGACCTCCCCTTGCTCCCCACGCCATCTTCCTTCCTTCCCTGGCCGCCTTCCTCCCTCACCCGAGCACCAACCGCCGCCTGCGCCTCCACGCCGTCCCGCTGCGCCGGTCGCTCAGTCCCTAAATTAATCGCAACCCGGTGTGACCCCGCTCCCCATCTACCCCCTCGCCAAACCAATCGGGTTTTAGTGCCACCGAGCTCGCGCGTCGCCCGTCTTCCCCATCACCGGCTGGAAGCCACCGCCACCACCCCATTTCTGGCTCCTTGCTTCCCGACTCAATTCCTCTCGGTTGGAGCATCTTCAAGACGTCATCAACACGCCACAACCGCCACAGAGCTTTCCCATTGGCCCCAGCTCGCCGGCGCCGCAAGACCGCCTGCGCCGACGTGGGCCTCCGTCGCCGACCTCCCCTGGTGCACCTCCGGCTAGGCCAAGAAATTAGTAAGCATCCTACCACCTCTCTCATGCCGAATCCCGCCCTAATTCTACTCCCCACCCTCTCCGGCGCTGGCGCCCCGTTCCACCTCCACCTCCGGCCGTTGAGCCCCGCCGCCGGTCCCTCTTGAAGCTTCTCGGCTCACGCCGGCGCCCCCTCGAGTTCCCGGTGTTCCCAGGACTCCATTTCACCGACCGCTGCCTCCCTCCAGCCATCCCCTCGCCGGCGACGCCGCCTTCTGCCCAGCACCGTCGTTTCCCCTGTTTCGGTCCGTGGCTCCTCTGTCCTGCTCGTTTCTTTAGTTTTGCTTTCCATCAGTAGTCGCGAAATACCGAAGGCGCAACTGGCTAGCCGAGCCAGCGGTGAACACAGAGGCCCGAGTTCGATCCCCCCCCCTTTTCGGCACATTTCCCCTGTTAGTTTTTATTTTATTGTGTTTTTAGTAACCATTTCAATTAAAGAAAAATCCATGGAAGCTAATAAATTTAATTAGGATATAAAATAAGGTTAATTAAGATTTAATATTTGATTATCTACTATATGAGCAACTAATATAGCTTAAGTATTTATTTGAGGTCTAATTATCAATTAAAGGTATTAATAAAATATGGTTTTGCTTAATATCCAAAGTTAACAAGGATCTCCAATGAAAATACATTCAAGTTAAAGTTAAGAAAAATAAATTGGGTGTTATATTAAAACTATAACAACAAGGCTTTAAAATGAAAGATTACCCTTAATAGTAATTAAAAAGGAATGCCCTAATATTTAAAATGCCGTCGGTAAATAAATCCCAACGGTATATATAGTCAACAATGGTACTGAAATAAAGTTATGTATAACAAGCTCGCTTCTATGTAAATAGAAGTCTAGATAAAATATGCAAGATGTTAATGCAAGGGATAAAGTAATAATGACAGTTGGTCCTCCGAGGTCTCTCCAAATAAAAAGTTGTCAGTGTATAGATGCTAAAGTATAGTAGCCCTAGGTCATCAGACGTTGAGATGATCTCACTAACAAACAATCCGAAGAAACATATAATATTACGACCAATAGCTGTGGATAAGTAGCAAATAAGATTATACTAAAGCTTCTATTAAACATCATTGAGATAATTAAAAATGCACGTGCGGCACTGAATCATTAAAATCAACCATCAGGTGCACACCTCAACTAGTTGGTAAATAAGACCTCATAAAATACCATAACCAAAGTTAGGAATACCTACCCTAAAGATGAATTTAATGCACTAAACTCCTACACCAGTCTATAGGGCTGACCTAATGCATGGAACTTCCTAAATAAATATAAAAATGATAAAAGAAGTTATGAAATAAAAAGATCAATCTATGATACTCTAAAGACAGATATGCCTAGCCATTCTCAAATCCGAAGTAGAGTGTTCTAGTGAATATTCTAGTATCATGAACTTTCCTTGGCATTCGTCCCAATAAATCTTCTTTGGTCGTTCAATCACTTCGCTCCAACCCCCAATTGACTTCGTCAATACTCCGCACTCCATCAATCCTGTCTAAAATCATCCAAATCATCCATTAACTCATAATAAAGCTAAATTACGTGTATTTGGACTTTTGAGTTATTTGCATTTATTTGGATTCAGTTGCTTAGCACGTAATTAGAAATTGAAGACCGGGAGAATCAAGGATCAAGCGAGACCGAGTTCGAGGTGAAGATAAAGACCCGAACCTCGAGATCGACAAATGAGAAAGCCTGGAGTGAGCTCAAGACTGCGGTAAACCGCGCAAGGCGAGTCAATACTTTGATCATGTTGAACCTACATTTTCTGCAAATTACTTTTGTTTAAATTATCAAAATTGCATGCTGTTAATTTATATGCAAATACATGTTTAATTTAGAATTCTAGTTAAATGCCTATTATCTAACTTGATTAATATTGCCCCTCCTTTGGAATATTTGAATATGAGAACCTTGTTGCCCTAGCAAAATTATAATACTACCTTTTGAAAATAAGTCCATAATTATATGCCATGCTTAGTTTTGCTTAGATACTTGTGGGAGTAAGAACGTCCAAGCATCACTTTAATCATGAGAAAATTTGGTTGGGCAGTCATGGTGGTAATGACTGGTATATGTTGGATATGATTATTTTATGCTCCCAAAAACCTCAAATTGCTTATTATCTGGGCGGATGGTTCGGGGGTATGGTGCAGGTGTGCACGAGAGTGTGGTTTGTGGTAGAACCGCCCAGATAACCCTAAGGACTGAATCTCGTCATGACCTCCTGTGTAAAACAAGTGCAACCACAAGTCTGTAAAGTACAACTTGGCCTAGTAAATTTACCGGACCCCGAAAGTCATCCTCATCGGTGGAGGAGAAGTGGTGGTGCAAGTAGCGATTCTGGGTGACGGCTTGAATGGGACACTCTTTGTGAGTGAAGTTCCTCTGCGGCGTGCTAGCAGTACGGGGAGTCAGCTGCTAGGCGCATAGGAGGGGAACATCCCGCACAACGTATGGGACCCACCGCAAGTGGGAGTGGCCCATCGGGTGAGATGATGGATGGGGCGAGGTACTTTGAACGGTTACTGTGATGGTTTGCTCAACCGCATGACTAAGGAATCGTGTGGGGCAACGAGTAAACTGTCTCTTGTGGGTAAAGTGTGCAAACTCTGCAGAGTCAAAACTATTCGAATAGCCGTGCCCACGGTCAAGGGCGGACATGGGAACTTAACCAGATATAGTTCTAGTTCAAAAAAAAACTTTGTGGGTGAAAATGGAAAAAGTGGAGGGCAGCGAAAAGCCCTGATTTGAGTTGTCCTGGGTGTCGTCCCAGTGGTAAGTTAAGCGGCTATAACGCTGAAAGATATCAAATGGTGTGATGCCATATGTATGGAAAAATTATGGTGATATTAGGCATATGGTGTGATGCCATATGTATGAAAAATCATGTTAATATTCCTTGAACATTATGTTTTGTTCCAAAACTGCTAGGTCTCAGGAAATTTTATGTATTGTATTTCAAATAGTGGCATTTCTATTCCTACAAAATAAAATATGGAAACAATAATTAGGGTCGTGAGTAAAGGAAATAGATGTTTGTAGTGTACACATAAAGGCATTGGTGGATTCATGTCGATCATAAATAGGAAATGATAGTGTGGGTTCTGGGAGAAATAAATTGGTGGAGTCTAGCTGAATAGATAGGCTAAATAGATGATCTAATTGAATTTTCGGGAATTTGGAGGAGTAATACAAGTATTGGATTATAGTTCCTAATTAGTGATTTACTTGGTGGGAGGATACTAGTGGGTTGTAGAATTAATCAATGATATTCTTGGTGGATATATAATGGTGAATCGTAGAATTGATCAATGATATTCTTGGTGGATATATAATATTGAATCGTAGGCTTGGTCAATGATATTCTTGGTGGTTTTGAATCAATAATAAAAATGATTGGATTGTTAGAAAATCTTGATGAGAATGTTCGGTGGATTAATTAGGTGATGTCACTCGCTGTTTGGAGATTAGACAGCAATCAATTTGGAAAGAGTATATTTGGTGGAATATCTAAATAATGTCACATGCTGTTTGGAGTTTTAGACAGCAATCAATATAAAATGAGTGTAGTCGATGATGTCACTCGTTGTTTGGAGTTTTAGACAACAACCATTACAGAAAGAATATGATCGGTGGATTGAATATAGGATGACACATGCTGTTTGGAGTTTAGACAACACTCAATAAAGAAAGTGTAATTTTGGTGGATTAAGTCAATTATGGCAATCACTGTTGGGAGTCTTAGACAGCAGTTAATAAAGAGCGTGAGCCTTTGGCGGATTAAGTCAATGATGTCATTTGCGGTGAGGAGTCTTTAGGTCACAAAAATAACAATATGATATAATAATAGAAATGCTACTAAACGCGTTTTATGGCAAATAAAATAACCCGAGCCTCTCCTTTGATAAGCCATGCATACTATTTATTTGCATTCTGTGTATTGGCTCGCGGAGCACGGGGTCGGAGTGCTCACGCTCGCTTTTGCGACAAAATTCAGAATCAAGAATCAAATCACCTCGTCTCAGCGACAAGATTGGTCAAGCTGGCAGAGAAGATGAAGATGTCAAGGGCTAGGTCGCGAACCTCCAGTTGGCTGCCTGTGGGCATGTCCTGAAGGTCCCACCTGTGTGCTTCGTTCTTCCGCTGCTGCAATTTATTGATTTCGGCCTAATCGGCCCATGAGTAAGTTTACTATTATATTTTACGCTTCCGCTTGATATGTACTTTTGATATTCAGAACTGTAATCTGTGAGCACTATCTACTGATCCAGGGAATAGTGCGGTGGAATCACAGAGGATTCCGGATTGTAATATCCGGGCTCCGACATGGTTTTAGCTATGGCCGATGGTTTTTGGCTGAAAATAAATAGCAGTAGCTGAAAGAAGAGGCTTTCTGTAGGACCGGTATGACAACAGAGTGGGGTGAATGGTGCCTTTAAATTTTTCACTAAGTATTCTCTAATTCTTCACTCACATATCTATAAGAAGCTATGAAGATCAAGAATCCAAAATTCTAAAAAAATCTTGGTGCTACAGTAATTTCAGCCCGTGGACAGTGCAAAAACAACACTATTTCAAATCCAAAATTTCATTAAACATTTGATCTGTAGATCCAAAAGACTTGAAACTTTAACCAAGACTTGATCACAACCTTAATAACATATGTCAATCAAAAATCGTAAAAGAACTTAAGAGAATTAGAATAGTTTAGTTCGTGAAGCTATGCTGCAGCAAAACAAGGCTAAAACCTAAAATTGAACTAACTCTCAAATCAAAATTCTAAATCACTTGAAATTTGGTATGCACCTTCTCTAGGATATCAAAAACCTATTCCAATCAACGATTAGAAAATCGTCGCTAAAGTTTTGACATTTTTCTGTTTGAAAGAATGGTGCACTAAAACTGAGCAAAAACCAAAAACAGTGAATATGACTTGCTCGTGGGTGGATGATGGGCAAGATGGCTCTAAATATGTTCCCATGTGTCATAGCAAATAAGAACACCAAATAAATCAAGGCAAAAACAACTGGATCAAGAAATCACTCGGAGATTCCAAAAGAGCAAAAACTGGGTTTCTTCATGAACTTGCCAGCCAAGTGCCTAAATGGATGGAGATTGATTTTCAGAAGTTATCTCCATCTCTTACACGTCCTTGGCACAATAAGGTCAAGAAGGGGAGAGAGAAGAGCAAAAACCAACCAAGTCAAGAGCAAATCAATCAACACAAGAGGGATCCGTGGAAATGCACAAAGATTGATGTATTGCTACTTGAAGATTTGCTTGAAGATGAATGTTTTAAAGCCACTTTACTTGGAAGACAACAGAGTACAATACAACACTCAACTTATCTTAAACTCTAACCCTAGAACACTTGAACTCAATAAAAGGATGGTTGGATAGTTAACTAGCAAGTGTCTATCTTAACCCATTAAATAAATAGGCTAGCCAGCCCTATCTAACCCTTAGTAGATACTATCCACTTAGCACTTATGGAAAAACCCGAGAACCTCATATACACAAGTTTTAACTCACACACTAAATTTATGCACGCTTTTCAAAGCATATAAGCCTGAATCTACTAAGTTATTAGTCTTGATCCAACTTGATCTTTTCAAGTTCTCCTTGACCTAAACCACTCTTCCAAGTGTCGTGGTTTTGATTGAATATAGATTTCGATATTTTGGTCAACTTACCAAAATACACTTTCTTGATCTGGTCTTCATCTTCCATTGCAAGCAATCGCTATGTTTGTCACGTGTAGGTACACCACTTGCTTGCCACATATCAGCAAGTCTCTCCCGTTCTAGTTTCACCGGACCACACCTCATTTGAACTAACCAAACCACATAGTGCAACCTGTCATTCGACTTCCCTTCAATATTTCTCGCATTTCTCATATCATGCTTAAGCTTAGCCATCTCACCCAACATTCTTGATAATTCTGTACCTCAACTCCTCTATGAGCGTAGACCCGATCCTCGTTGTTAACCATGGTTGACCCAAGTAAAACTTTCTATCTAAAGACAAAGGATATATTTTCAGGCACAAATTCTTCACAACTTGACTCACGTTAGCTATAACATACATCATGCAACATATATGCACTAACCTAGCTCAAACCAAATCATCTCATGACTCAAATTATCAAAACCATCAATTTCTACAAGCTGTCCAGAAAAATTTACAAATTTACAAATTCTAAATTTCCACTCCTCCAAAATGACAATAGTTCATCACAACAAAATCTGGACCTTCTTATATAGTCCTTCACTTTTAGAAGGAGGGGGCGGGCAGTGGGGAAGTGAGAGAGATACGTGTGTGAGACGGGAGCAGGAGGAATGAGGTGTGTGATGTACCCATGACCTCCTATCCTATCCCCCAGAGCGAGACGAGAGCAAAAGAAATGAAGAAGCCTTTTCAAGAACCGGGTGTCCATATTTGCTTCTAGCAAAAATAAAAATAGAAGCCAATATAAATAGACCCTAACTTAGTTTTACAACACTACTGTGATACTTTTTGATGTTGTTCTTTTGGGCTGTGACTGATAGCTTTTAGCTGCAGCTGATAGGTTTTGACTGCACTTTTTGACATGGCAGTAGACGACGTAAATGCCGATATAGATGGCACAGATGAATTTGAACTCAGGAAGTCGTTTGAAAAATCCGCTTCAAGAGGGTATCTATTTGGACGTTTAACATTTTGATTTTTGAAGGATCAAAAACCAAAAGCAGATACGAAAAAGAAAAAAAAAACCCCCTTCAACTCTTCGACAACGAAGTTAGCCTAGTTGCACTCGCTGATTTAATAACTCCTTATTTCCCATTTTCTCTCTTTTGCGTTGCAACTTGCAAGCACCCGCGCTGTCACTGTCCTGTGGGCCCATGAATAGGCCACCCAACCCAAAGCGGCAAACCGAACCGACCTAACCCAATCCCTCACTCCCTTAACTACAGGCGCACGATTAATCCGACGCCTCGCGCCGAAATGACCAAAAGAGCCCTCCACGAACTGCCTGCGGGGCGCGCACGGGCAGATCGATCCCAGCCGTCCAACGCGGACAGTGGACCACGCAATCACGCCCGATCTCCATCGAGCGGCTGGCCCAGCCTTACCGACCTGAAGCCCATCCCGGTAACTCCACGCGGTGCGCTTTTTGACCGGGCCTCTAGATATTTTCCCGCTCCTACGCCACCGTCCTACCTCGCGACTGACACTCCGGTCCCGCCAAAAGATACACACCTGGGGCCCGCACGTCAGTCACGAAAGCTGGAAACCAATTCTGGTAGAGAAACCGTTCCCCGTGTGCAGGGACTCTCATCACCGATGTTGTCCCCCGCTATTTGACCGACACGTGGGACCCGACGTACCTGGGCCGACATGTCGGTTTCGCGTAGGTATCGAAGCCGGTGGGCGCGGGGGCGTACAAGATAACAACGCCCATCTCCTCGTCTTCCCCACTGGATAGTTGGCTTCGCTAATCGCTAGCTGCAGGAGAGATAAAACAATTAAGCAGCATCACGCAGGGAAGGAGGAGGAGGAGGAGGAGGAGAAAACGAAAGAAAATAAATTACAATAATTAGTAGTAATAAATAAAGGCGGCGAGCGAGGTGGGGAAAAAGGCGAGGTGAGAGAGAGAGGGAGATCACGAGGTGGGCTTGCTTCTCCGCTCAATCCAACCAAACCAAATCCGCCTTCCCCTGTGGCTCGGAGCTAAAAGGGGGGAGGCTTCTGCTTGCCTTGGATCGCGAGGTCACGGGAGGCGCGCGGGGGGATCGAGCTCGAGCTTCCAGCTAGGGAGCTTGCTTTTGGGGGCGACGCGCGGCGGCGAGGCGGGGGAAGGTAGGGATGGACCGGGCGGCGGTGACGGTGGGGCCGGGGATGGACATGCCGATAATGCACGACGGCGACCGCTACGAGCTCGTGCGCGACATCGGCTCCGGCAACTTCGGCGTCGCGCGCCTCATGCGCAACCGCGCCGACGGTCAGCTCGTCGCCGTCAAGTACATCGAGCGAGGGGAGAAGGTATATCACCGCCGTTGTGTTTGTTGCTTTCCCTTGCAGGGGCTGGCTGACTTGCTCTTCCTATGTGTTTTGCTGCTTGCAGATTGACGAGAATGTACAGCGGGAGATCATCAACCACCGCTCGCTGCGCCACCCCAACATCATCCGCTTCAAGGAGGTCATCCTCACCCCGACGCACCTCGCCATCGTCATGGAGTACGCCTCCGGCGGGGAGCTCTTCGAGCGCATCTGCAACGCCGGCAGATTCAGCGAGGACGAGGTCGCCATCTTCCTTAGTCCTACTTGCTTGCCTCCTTGCCTCATCACCATAATAGCCAATAGCGTATATACTGAACGAATTACTGACGATGCTATCTTTCTATGCCATTTCTGTGTATATGGACTAATAATTTAACTGCCAAAGTTTTCTGCCTTTTAGGCGCGTTTCTTTTTCCAGCAGCTGATATCAGGAGTCAGCTATTGCCATTCCATGGTATCCTTCATTTCTCTTTCTTCGCCTCTGCTAATTACAGCTTGTTCAACTTCTTTGGTAGGAGAGTTAAATTTGTTCTGCTTTCTGCTTTCCTTTTTTTCAAGCAAGTATGTCATCGTGACTTGAAGCTGGAGAACACCCTCTTGCATGGGAGCACTGCTCCTCGCCTCAAGATATGCGACTTTGGTTATTCAAAGGTACTACCGGATATCCTGTGTGCTATCGCCTAATTGCGGTCAACAACCCACAACTTCACTCTGTTCATATATACTAAATTGGGAAATCAAACTTTGCTTGTCCATGTAGTTTTTGTGTGGGGAGCTCGTATCCCTGAAACTGTTACTTCAATATGCTCATTAATCTTTTCTGCATTTGCAGTCTTCAGTTCTTCATTCACAGCCAAAATCAACTGTCGGAACTCCAGCATACATTGCTCCTGAGGTTCTGCTGAAGAAGGAATATGATGGAAAGGTATATATTGAAATTCCCTGTTCCTCATTACTTCCCATGCTCTCATGCATATGGTGCTGTTTAATGTTCATGCCATTTTTCTCCACTTGAGTAACCATATTTGCTTTACAAAACATTTACATTTTTGACATGTGGATAGTGGGCTATGTTATGTATTAGATCGATCACTAATTCTTTGTTCCTCGACGAAGATTGCTGATGTCTGGTCGTGTGGAGTAACGCTTTATGTGATGCTGGTTGGTGCATATCCTTTCGAGGATCCTGATGAGCCTAAGAATTTTAGGAAGACAATTCAGGTTTCCATTCCATCCATCTTACACTGCTGTCTCAAAGTTGCATGTCCATTGTGATCAGAAAACTGACAAGCTTGATTTGGCAGAGAATATTGGGTGTGCAGTACTCAATCCCAGATTATGTCCACATATCTCCAGAGTGCCGAGATCTTATTTCTAGGATTTTTGTTGCCAACCCAGCTACTGTGAGTACTTCTTTGGTTGTGCCTTTGTAGTGTTCCGAGTCACTAGATGTTGCGTATTATTTCCTTCGAGATAAAATGACTATTGTCTGGACGTACAGAGAATCTCAATCCCTGAGATAAGAAATCATCCATGGTTCTTGAAGAATCTCCCAGCTGACCTAATGGATGATAGCACAATGAGCAACCAGTATGAGGAGCCTGAGCAGCCAATGCAGAGCATGGATGAGATCATGCAAATCCTGGCAGAGGCGACCATACCAGCGGCTGGTTCTCGTGGAATCAACCAATTCTTGAATGATGGTCTTGATCTTGACGATGACATGGAGGATCTTGATTCAGACCCTGATCTTGATGTGGAAAGCAGTGGGGAGATAGTATATGCTATGTGATGGTGTGAATACTCTCAAAGATGCAGTGTTTGCTCTCAGTTGCCCGCGAATATGGTTTCTTGTGTTACAGATCAGCAAGATGGTCAAGAGACTCAAAGGGGGATACATATACTGAGGGTGCCTTGCGAGTTCTGCTGATCATGCTTGATAACCCTCAATTGTTACCTTGTTATTGTTGATGAGTGTACTTTCAATGTTGTACAACTGTTTAGCCCTTTGGATGTAACCATGTTGCTGTGCTAGAATCTCCTGCACTTGAGAACTGGTAGATTGTCTGGAGCCATGCCTCTGCTCCCCTTAACTAAGGGACAGCAATGTTGTTGTATTATTCCACTGTGTTTGTATCATGTATGTGTTGTACCCTTGTAGGCCAATAAGAGACTCCAATGAGGTCTGTTCTCTGAGCTGTCTTCTATTTCTAGCATCCTAGTGCCAGGGATCTGTGTGAGACGAGTGAATTTCTACCTTTTGGTTCAGATGAATTTGTGTGTGGGCCTGTTGCTGATATTCAGTGTACAGAGGTACACCATTAGGTTCCAAGTGTGAAGATATGCAATCTGTTCTGGAATCAACCAGCTTGCTGCAATTGCATTAGACTTGCACAAGAATACCATAAGGTGTCATCTTGCAAGTTTCTTGTACAATCCCAAGAACGCTGTGCCAAGCTTGCGATTGGACTATACTGATCCCAGGCTAAATGATTCCACCATTAGCTGGCACTACCTTATTTTGCAATTTTGCATTGTGTATATTAGTATTTGATTTCACCGTATCTTCTGCGGCATTTGAATTAGAGAAGTTTAGGAGAGAGAGAAAAGACTATTCCACATGACACAGTGAACTCTATTCTCTCTCCCCCGAGTCAAGGTTCACATGAACGATAATGATAGGAGCACGCAAAGGACGTCGTTGCTATCAGCACCTCAACCCAACCTTAACAATACAATCAGTATTAAAAAGCAAACAGATTAATCACCCAAATTAGTGGTCATACTTCCACCTTTTTCTATAAAAAAAAACAAACTGCTCATACTTCAAGAAGCATTTTACCAGCATGCCTCCACATGTATCAAGGTCTGGAAGCACACTACTCCATAGCAAATCCTGGATCAGTATGATCAAATGTTTAAACCCTTACATACATTTATCATATTTATTGCGCGGGTAGCATGATCAAATGTTTGAACCCTGGACCTTGTATGTGACATGCAGTCACATCAAGACAACGATTCAGCACACACACACTACGGAGCAAGTAGGGGATTGAGCACATGACCTATGAACAGCACCACACCAGTCATGTCTTCTCGGATCAGGAAAAGGAAAGGGTGATCCGCGACGAAATCTATGGGCCCTATTGGCAGTGACCTAAGTGTGATCACTGCAGCAGATGCCGTGGCAGCCTCGGTTCCTTCCTCGTTCACTTCGACAAATGACTTGTGGAAAATGGATGAAATGTACAGGCTCTGTCCCACCGGTGAATCGACCATCTCTGAAAGGTTTGCTTCTGCGCTGAATGGCAGCTGAAGCCCCAAACCTTTGAGCAGATCGGACGCTTCGAATCCAAATGATATCTTGAACTTTGGGAGCTTGAATTTCCCGACTGCAAGCTTCTGCGTTGGGATATGTTTCTCCAGGAACACTGGTTCAGAGCTCAACTTTCCAGCCAAGCTCCAGAGACCATCTTTTGCTTCTGGAAGAAGTATGTACATGGAGAACTGCCTCTTGTCCCCACCTTGCTGGTACGGAAGCTTAAGTACCTTAAAGTTTTCATATGACGAAAGATATTGCTTCTTTGTACTGGACATGAATGGTGCTTGAACTGAGCTCCCATCAAGAAGGTGGAACTCGCCATCTTTGGTCTTAGATGCATCAAACTTCTCAGTCCAAGCTCCTTTGAAATATAGTGCATTACCAAGAACCAGCCTGGTGGTATGGTCAACAGACCCTGGAGGGAGGAGCTCTTTGATGAGACCTGATGTGACTTTCTCTATCCATGAGTTCACTTGACCAGCAACTTCAGCAGCCTGGACTAAGAGAAAATACATCAGTACTTACTACGTATGTCAAAAGCATAATACATAATCCAGCTGCAATTTCCAAAAAGATCAAAATAGATGAAGGATAAGATTATATAATGAAAATGAGTTTAACATTAGATATTGGTGTGCCACCACACTAACACAAACCAGAAACTGTTCCTTCCCAAACAGGCTGTAGAAGCCTAGAAGGTGAGAACAGTGCTGAGCACCCAAGATGGCGTTCCAACATTTTCATAAAGCATTTCTGTGGGAAGGAATTTACATGCAACTGGTCACAGACTTACATTTCACATGACTATGCTCATCATTGTACAATACCAATACTAACCATTCCGCAATCCTAACATTTAGTGGGCTTTTTATGTTAATCTTCTTAGAGACAGAATTTCGATGATGGCCATAAATGAAAACCACATAAGGAACTCGATCACAACTTTAACATGAGAGACCACAGCAGAACCCTACTGGAGAAAAAGTGGCACCATTACATACACACAAATTTGAAAAGCACTATATGTTACTAATGATCTCACATAATGGGGACCAAAAGGATAAACTATAAACATGACCAAATTCCACAGCCTTCAAAATACCTAGGTAGTAAACTGTGAGAACTACAATTCCTAAAAGGTGCTACCTTTGCTTACAGAAATAACAGATTAGCTATCTAGAGATTATGCTGATTAACAGCTCAGCACACATCATTCGCAAATCACAATACCATATACCAATGCAAAGATCCAAACTGTAAATAATTCTCACAAAACTAAACACTAAAGAGCAACTTATACCATAATTTGACAAGAGCAGAAGTGTAGCAAGTAGAGAATCTGTACGCTACAAAAAAAACATAGCACAACAAAGTAGCAATAATCCGAAGCTCCATTGATTCATAATGGTCTTATTACTGAACAGTGACATCTACACTTTCATAACTCACTTGGACAAAAATGGCAATGAATTAAAAAATGATCACAAGTTCTAGCTACACCATGAAAGAAATTCCACAAACTCAGGTGCTTTAAAATTCGCGCATGTATAATTTATACGCAATGATTGACACTCCAGCCTAATAGATAACTGTTAGATAGCTACAGACATTAAGTTCTAAGAAAAAAGAATCTGATTGTTAGCAATCTTGCGCGGACTTGCCCTGAGTCTTCAGCGTAGAGTTGTACCCAGTGCTCCCAATGCTAACAAAGTTGCTAGGAAATAACCAACAAATTAAAAATCTAGAATGGTTATAAGATTTAGCGAAATGTCAACAGTAATTCATCTCTATATTACTTAAGCAGAAAATAACCACTTTCAGAGAAAAAATTTGGCATGACGGACAATTAAAAGCACCAAGAAAATAAACTACCGGCTAGTTAAGTCTGCCGAAAAATTAGGAATCATCACCGACATTTAAAAGCACCAAGAAAATAAACTACTAGCTAGTTATGTCTACTGAAAAATTAAGAATCTTCATTTACTTTTTCGGGCAAATATACTAGTAAACCATGCCGCCGTTTTAACAACTAGCTAGGCAGGAGGGGGGGGGGGGGGGGTCACCTTAGTTTGGAAGTCGACGGAGTGGGTGTCGGCTTTGTACATGCCCACGGAGACCTCCTTGAAGGACGGCTTGAGCGACAGCGACGCGTCGACGAAGACGCCGTTGGCGAAGGCGACGCGCGGGCCGCCGGCGCCGGACGCATCGGCGAGCACCACCTGCACCACCTGCTCGGCGAGCGCGTGCAGGCCCTCAGCCGCGCCTGGACCCTTGCCCCCGAGGGCGGCGGCGAGTTGGTCGCGGGTGGCGCCGCCAGCGCCGGCGGCGACGAGGCTGAGCGCGACGTGGAGGGAGAGCGGGGAGAACGCAGCGTTGCCTGCACCGGCGCCGGGGGCGGACGAGGAGGGGGAGGATAGGGCGGCGGCGAGGCGGAGGGCGAAGCCGGTCTGGTGGGCGATGGAGAGGCGGAGGTCGGTGGTGGCCATGGTCGGTGGTGGTGGTTTCTTGGACCTGGTTAGACTGGAGACGAAGAGAGAGGGAGTGATCGGGAGGTGCAATTTGGAAGGGTTTTGGGGTGTTTTGTGGTTATATGTTGGGAGTACGACAGTACGAGATTGCGAGTTGTACTACAGAGTAGTGAGCAAGGCCTTGTTTCTTATGATTTTAGAATTTAGGGGGTATCATGTAAAATGGCAAAGGAAAGTGGGAAACCGTGTCCGCGTGTGGGGCTGTGGGTTTCGTGGCAGCGGAGGCAGCGAGGTCTCGTGCGTGCGTGATTTGGGAGCGTACGGTAATATTTAATTTACGGCTGGTGACTTTTTTCCCGTCGTTATGAAGTTATTTATCCGTTCATTAATATTTAATTTATTTATATAAGTATTTATTTAAATTAAAAAAATATTGGCTGCAACATAAACCATAAGCACTCGTACTCATGTAATTGAATCATATTTCCTTGCAGTACAACCCAGTCTGGCCCATCAGGCCCAATGTACGTTTGGTCGCGAGAAAACATTCAAACTAAAAAACCATGATGTTTCTCGGATAAAAAGCCGAAAAAGTCATACCGTCATGTTTCAAATAATTTTTTGATTTTTAATTTTTAAATGCTGCCTTTTAAATAAAATGGCTTCTCAAGGTAACTTCTATAAACCATTCATAGGAGTCATTACAGGAGCTATATTGAACAAAGTGGCTTCTCAACACAAGTATCTCTTACTCTTTCAATCTCTCTTACAATCAGTTAAAAACAAAAAATCACAGCTAAAAGTCACATTACTTTTTAACAGGGCTCAATTGAAACTCTAGAATTTCTTCGCATTCTTTGCTGACTATTGTTTTTTAATTATTCAACTACCACATAAATTCAGAATTATATTCCCACTTCCAAACAAGGCATTTGGCATTACAAGTGACCCGCACGGTACACAGGGCCCTCAAAGGCCTATATGGCTAAATTTTGAAACATGGGAATTTTACAGTCTTGCAAAAGTTGTATCCTAACAGTTTTGGAACATAGAACATACCCTCTCTGTGTAAGAAGCCGTTCAGAAATCCTCCTCCGATTCAAACGTATTGAGTTGTATATATACCAACCAGTTTACGCAGAAGTTTAAGCAGATGAAGAGAGGTGGTCTCATGTCTAGACTTCACCGGGGCTAAGACGTGGTTCACATGACTCGAAATATTCTTCAATATTATATTAGCTAGGTCCTCAACTTAGAATATTTTATCTTTAATACCATATTAAAATATATGTACAGAGCATTTCACCCTAAAAGTTTAATCTAATGAGAGGAAATTATCAGTATACGCTAATAAAACAACCCCAATTGGCTTTCCTTTTCAGAGGAACAACCTGAACTAGGGGGTGATCGGTTCGGCTGAAAAGCTCATGGCTTATAGCTGAAAACACTGTAGCTGGCTGAAAAAAGCACTGTAGCTGACAGAGGCTTATTTAGCATAATTAAATTTAAAAAAATTTAAAAATAAAAAAATATGTTAGCCATTACGTATAATACAAACAAATACAGGAAAAAAGAACCAGCAAAAAAGCTCAACAAAAAGCCAAAAATTCAGAAAAAGACGAAACTTATGAATAGTAACAAATAAGCCGCAGCCAGCTTATGGAAGCCATATTGATCGCTCCCCTAGTTAATCCCTCGAGTCTGCACCGCCACTCTTTCAGTGCGCATTAGTACGTGAGTGAGGCCCAAAGGTGCAATAGAACAGGTAAGCATTGTAATGCTCCTATTTCTGAAGACGCTAGTAAATCCCGTAACTACTCAGAATTGAACAGTTACGGAGTATTGTACATGAGTGCGCACCACAACAGCACATGCTTACAATAAAAGAGTCAAACTTTTATTACAGACATGGTTTATCAACCTTCTTCTGACACGGTGGGCATGTAAGCCCAAGCTATCTTACAATACAAGAAACTCCTAGGCAAACTTGAGCGCAGCTAAGACTAAAACCAGTCGTCCTCGGAGAAAAGGGTTCTTCAAAAACTTCATCTTCGGCTTGAACGTCTTGATTTCACTGGTCTTCTGTTTGTTGATTAGCAAGTAATGAGTACAACCGTACCCAGTAAGTCACAAGGGTAAATCCTAACTTAACTACTTGCAAGCATATTCAAAGGAAGTATACTGGTTCATTTAAATTGAGTTGATGTAGTTTTATTTGCAAACAGGAAAATAAAAATGGGACTCCTTAAGACTAAAGGGGTTTTCTTTCAACAGTTACTTACACAGCTACCTAGATTAAAATATTACGAAATCTACTTATGCTTCATTACTGGAATCACCCAATTAACACAACTTCATTAACCAGAAGCACGGCATATTCGAATACCATTTATTTCACTCTGTAGAGTTGCCCAGCTTTACCCACAAGATTTCTTAACTCCCACAGCAGAGTTAAGAAAACCAAATCGTTTCACTGCTCATCTCTTTATATAGGGTCTACCCGATAGACTCACTCAGACATGGTACACACTCTAACCCTAATCTCTTCTGCCCGCTCTGAGTGACTTCTATCGTTGTTAGGCATGGTTTTACCATTCGACATACCTAACTCCCCATCAACAACACTCCTACCTTCCGTAGAGATTCAATCGAGTTGAGTAGCTACTAAACTAAGGTTGACAAATCTACTCCTATGGTTGAGCGGTCACTGTGTCTTTTACTCAGCATAAGGTTCTCGTCCTTACTTTTCACTTGAGGCTACCAACAACATCCCCAACAACTGTGCCCAACAGCACTACCACCCATTTGCTCAAGCCTCCACCCTAGGGTAAGGTTGTGGACGAAGGTCACCTTGTGGCTTTCCACTGTACACCCTTACTCTAGTACCAATTTAACAAATTCTACTGATCAAAAGCCAAGTCACTTAGTAGTACAAGATTTTGAGTGAGCTAATCTATAATTATTTATACAGTAATTTAAATATTACTAAGGTTGTCAAAGTGAATGTGGCATCAAATTAAACATGACCCTTTTAGTGGTAGGACATAACTAATTAGTAGGTCATTCTAAACATTTATTTTAATCAATTAACATTTCACAAAATAACAGTAATGCAAATTCAATAATTAAATAATTTAAATTTCATGGGATGCAATATGATAAAAAGCTTATAACTTGCCTTGCTGCTCTAAGACTTATACTAGCTCGTAAACTTCACTGCCTAGTTCCGATCCTTGTACTGTCGCTTCAGAAAGCTCGGAAGCTAGCGCAAACACATAAAATAATATAAGTCCATACTTGAAGCTAATTAATCTAGGAAAAATAATCTAATTTAAAAAGAAGTAAAATGCAATAAAATTTAAATAGAGGGGGCTGGATTTATTTGGAGCTCAATTTGGTGGAATGGAGGTCAAAAATGAATTCGCAGCGTCGAAACAATCGAAATGGTATGTTTTGAATTTTTGGAATTTTTTTGGATTTTCTTTGAATTTCTGGACTCGGATGAACAGTACTGGGCTGGTCCACATGCACAGTGCCGCCCGGCTGCGATTTTCTCCCGCGCGGGCAAATGGCCTGATCAGCTTCGGCCCACGTCGTGTGCGGCCGTGAGGCCCAGCACGCGCACGCATGCACGCACCCGATGGGCAACGCGTGGACAGCGCAGATGACTACAATGCAGCACATACGAGCGGCCCGGATCAATGGCAACGACGTGCAAGAAGCTGAGATAGAACCACATCACGCCCTGAGGTCATCTTCTACCTCCAGCGGTTCTCTTTCAGTGGAAAAATAGAGGAGCGGCGGCTCGGGCAGAGCGATGCCAGCAAAGCTCCCCGGTATGAATGGGCGGCACAGAGGGAGACAGTTTGAGCTAGGGATTCCATTTTTGGGCTTTGGAAGGTGTGGAGGTGAATGGTGGTGGCTGACGGTAGGAGAGAAGACGGTGATTCCAACGGCGGCTAAAGGCTTCTCGATGGTTTTCCAGCGAAATAGGATATGGTTTGACCATCTACAATGTACAAGGTTCACAGTAGAGATGGTGGTTTGGGTCGAGGGACGCCTGGCTAGGCTGTCCACGGGAGTGGCCTTTCGGCTGGTGGTGGTTTTAGCCGCTAGAGCTATACAAAACTGCTCGTACTCGAGCGAGTTCACCAATATATTCAGGAAGTAAAGAGGGTCATGACAGTGAAAGTAATTGGATTTTAATCGAATAACGAAGGAAATTGGGTCTAGGGCTCACCGGGCACAGGGGAGGTCGCCGGCGGTGATGCGATGAGTGAGAGTCCAATTGTGTAGTTCTGGTGGGTGCTTGGGAATGGCGTAAAGTTCTCTGTGAAGGTGATTGAGTCATAAGAGCGAGGTAAGGCGGTGGCAACAGTGAGGCGGTTCGGCGCATCTCCTGCGCGGGGATGGGGAGAGGCGATGAGGCTCTGCCAAGGTACAGGGAGTAGTGGGGAGGTGGCACTGACACTCTGCAAGAGTTGGCGGGGAGGTAATGGCTATGGTACGGCGCGGGCGCATGTGACAAAGAATGAGGTGGTGCGCCGCGGCAAGAGAGAGCAAGCGCGCGGGCAACGGCACGTGAAGCGAGGAAAGTGGGAGACGTGCGACTGGATGGTGGGGTCCCGATGGCTGTGCAGTGCGAACACGGGGGGGGGGGGGGGGGGGGCGAGGCACGGCCGCAATCAGGAGCGGCGACGACGCGACGCGTGGAGAGGCGGCATCATGCGGGAGCGCCAGCGAAGGGAGAAGACGGGGAGACCAAAAGAGAGCGGAATTTCGAGGATTTTGCTAAATTGGGTAAGGTTTGAGAATTCAAGCAAAATTCAAAATAAAATTCAAATTCTTTTGAAATTTTGAAGGTGTTTCAGGCATCTCATATATGCAGTGGCAGGCAGCAAAATCAATAATACACCGAACCTACAGCTCGCCACAGACCGAAGAAATTGGTAGCCATCAACTCACGCGTCGCAGCTGTGTTGGCTGCCAACAAGTTCAAAGCGCACGCAAAGCTAGCTCAGCTCAGCAGACGGCGCGGGGAGCACATGGCCACCGCCGCGGCCGCGCGCACAAAGCGCGCGCGGGCCTGGTCGTTCGTTCGACTCCATTCCACGGCTGAAAAGCTGGCCTCTCCATCGACCACGGGCACCACGCATGTGCCTGCCCCGATCGACCGATCAGCCAGCCAGCCCGCTGCTACGTACGTATGCACGCATAGACCGGGGAATTCGGAGGTGATCCAGTTGACTGGCCACCCCAGCCAGCTAGCCACGCACTTCTACGCGAGCGTTCATGTATTTTTTTGGTCGTACCATATCGCCTCCTATTACTTAGCTGTGTTTATGTGCTTGGACCTCATGACCTGCATCAGGTTGGCCCAATTTGATCGAGTTTGCTTTGATCGGATCGATTCGTATACATATAGTACTACATCCATGCACCGACCAAGCCAGCCCACGCTAACTCAGAAGCACACATAGGTAGGATATAGTAGTATACTACTGTATATCTAACTTCGTCCGACAGTTACTACGGTGATAACGAATGAGGATTATTATGTACAGCCCGTTGTAGGCACAGCCCGAATCTGGACCATCGGTTCTCCAACCGTGTGCATTGAGATTTGTGCGCGATAGAAATACAAATTGCAAATACCTAAAATATACATCACATTTGGGTGAGCCCCACGTGCAGTAAGCAGCACAAAATACTCCCTCGCACCCACGCCTCTCTCCTCAGTCATTTATCCCGTCTCTCTCTCCTCTCTCTCTCTCCACCATGACCGGCAAGCGCTAAGTGGCAAAAGGCGGCCGGCGAGGAGCGGCGTCAACCATTAGCCATATTAGCGCCGATGAATCCGCCGCCTCCAAATGTGGTCGCACTTAGCCCACCGGCACCAAATCTCACCATCATGGAAGCCGTCACCCTCGAATTCGTCATCCCTGGCAACGGCGGCGCTACATCCGATCGCCTCCCTCCATGTCGCTATCGGATCCGACGTCCCCCTCCCCTCTGGTGGTCAGATCCGCCATGCCACCATCATATGTTCTTCTCCGATGACAGCTACCTCCTGCTGCACTGCCAACGAATCTTCTTCCTCGATGACAGCCATCCCCGCTGCGTTGCCGACGGATTTGTCCGCCCCCTCTAGCATCCCACTCCTCGCCCAGCAAATCGAATCCAGTGTCTACTCCCCTCTAGCGTGCAGATCCGTCACGGTGCATCTCCATCCTGAGTATGTCGCATCCTCGACTACATCGTCATCGATGTACTCGTCCTTACCATAGGCCACCAGAGGTGCACGTTGGCTCTAGAGTGCTTCTCTGAGTATACCGCCACCCAAGGTTTCAAATAGCCGGCTATAGCCACCGCTATAGCCGGATTTTGCCTTTGGGAAGGCTAAGGGCTAAGTGTAACGACCCACGTCGTTAATTAACCCTAATTAGCGAATTAGGATGTTAAGTAGGATTGATTACAGAAATGACAATCTAAAAATACGAGGGATTTTAAAATTTTTCTTTGTAGTTGTTTAAATCGAACTCGGCAAGCGACAAATTAAAACTTATAACAAGATAAATAAAAATATTGCGACTTGTATTACATGACCATGACAATACAAATTACAATAAGTATACAAATTCATGTCTCCACCAGATAAACAATTCAAAGCTAAGTAATGGCAATATAATTGCATTGAGTCAAGTAGTGCATGATTTAATTTACATCAAGTTCATTTCATACAGTCTTTTGCATCCGAATCAACAGAGGATATAAATTACACTTACACATCATACAATATTATCTATAACTCGATATTAAGAAAAAGCCGAATTACAATTTAGGCCATTTCATACATTAGAAGATGTCGTCGAGCTGCCACCACATCGCCATTTCATTTGTGAGCAAATCAATAATTATAATACTGAAAAAGACCGAACAAAAGAACTGTCGTAGGGGTGGCCCCCACCTAAACCCAGCAGGCCTGGTAGGAGATTATAAGGCCCAGAATAGGCCATGTGTAATGACATAACTGCCCCCAGAGGGGATAACCAGATGTAAGGGTATAGCTGTAAAAGCACTCCTCATGTGTATATATATGTATGAGTAAGCCATGGGGAGGACGAGGCCATTACATTCATCTTCACCACTCTCCACTACCATCTCTCTCTCTGTTTGGTCTGTAGCCACAACAGTTGGCGCCGTCCGTGGGGAGGACGAGGACAAGCCTGAAGACCGAAGAAGAAGGATGGCACCGAAAAAAGCTTCACCAGCAGCGGCGAAGGGAAAGAAGACGGCTGGGCCGGAGCGGCGCGCGAATACCAGGGCTTCGGCACCGGCCGCCGAAGGAGTCGGCGGCGGCGTAGGCGCAGTGGTCGCGGGCATCGATGCTCGCGCTGCAACAACCGACCCCGCCGGCGCCGCTACAACGACATCCAACCCCGTCGCGGGTACTGCGGCGACAGCCCCCGCCACCCTCGCCGGTAGCGCGGATCAGACGGCCGGGGGGGAACCGCAACGAACCATCCGGCGGATCTGGAGCTCGCGAGGCGATGGTCCCCGCACCGACCTGTCCGCTGGGCGTTCCGGCGGACCCGCCAGCACCTGTGGTGGAAAGCGCCCTACTAGCAGCTCTCAACGTGTTCCAGCGGGAACTAGGAGACCTTCGCGGAGCCGTCCGCGATATACAAGAGGCTTGGAGCCAGCAGGTCGCGCCAGTAATCGCGCTCGAGCCCGCGCCGGAGAAGGCGGACAGCCGCGAAGCCCCCACGTCCAGCCGCGTGCCGTTGAGGTGCGTAGATCCGGAGTCCCCATTTTCGGCGGGGCTGCAGCAGGCGGCATGGCCCGAAGACTTCAAGTTCCCTAGCGTCACCAACCCGTTCAAAGGCAACACGGATCCTCGCGAGTTCGTGCGCGTGTACGAAACCGCGATCGAGGCCGCGGGCGGAGATGACACCACGAAGGCGAAGGGACTCCCCCTCGCGCTGCAAGGAGTGGCACTCTCTTGGTTTTTTACCATAGAGCCGGGCTCCATCTACGCGTGGGAGCAGCTTCGCGGCCGCCTTCAAAGCAGCTTCCAAGGAAACTGCGTCGAGCGAGTCGATGTGGATCAGCTCTTCGCTGTGAAGCAAGGACCCTCGGAGAAGCTCCGGGACTACTTCCAGCGCTTCGCCAACATTCGATGCCAGGTGAAAGACATTAATGAAACCACCGTCGTTAATGCAGCCATACAGGGCCTTCGTCCGGGCCCGATGGCCGAGTACAACGCGCGGAGGCCAATCAAGACAGTCGTCATACTCTTCGACAAAATGGACGAGTACGCGCGGGCGGAGGAGGATGCGCGAAGGCGCAGCATCACCGCCCTCGACCTCGTCCAGGGGGAGCGCCCCCCGCGCGAGGCGGGGGCGGGTGGGCCCCCCTCGAAGCAGGGTCGCGGCCGAGAACCTCGCGGAGGCCCTCCCCGAGGCGGCGACACCGAGGTACAGGAAGACTCTTCAAGGAGCGGGCGTAAGCCTCGGCGCCGCCAGCGCAGGACACAGGCGGCCCGTCATGTCCGCGACACCGAGGGCACCTGCCGAGGACCCGACCCCGCCTCACGGAGGGGAGGCCGGGGGTCGGAAGGCGGACTCGATTACGACGGCCAACCCCAGGCAGAACAAGAGTTCCTGCACTATGGCAAGTGGTGCGAGGTGCACGGCTACGACGATCATTACACAAGGGCATGCGCTGCCGTCATGGAGCTGCGGGGGGTGACGGCCGGGTCTCGGGCCCCGCCCCCAATGGAGGGCGCGCAGCATCGCACCGTCAACGTCATCACCGGAGGCTCCTCCTTAAAAGCTCCCGGGGAGCAGCCGCAACTATGGATGTCGCCCCGCAACATCACCTTCGACTTGAACGACGCCAGGGGTGTGGAGTACCCTCACCAAGACCCCCTAGTCATCCAGGCCCATATAGCACGTTGTGACGTCAGGCGCGTCCTTGTTGACGGGGGAAGCTCCGCGAATATCTTGTTCGCAGAGGCCCTCGACCGTATGGGGATCCCACGAAGCAGGCTAGAGCAGCCAGGAGCCCCACTTCAAGGTTTCGGGGGTCAACCGCTGCAGGCCTTGGGGCACGTGTCCCTTCCGGTATCTTTCCGTCAAGAGGGCAACAAGGGTAACATCCGGACCGAGCATGTCATCTTCGACGTCATCGATATCTCGCATCCCTACAACGCCATACTGGGTCGGCCCGCCATCAACTCTTTCGAGGCGATCCCACACTATGCGTTTTTGTGTGTGAAGCTCCCGGGCCCGGAGGGCGTTATCACCGTCTTCGGCGATCAGGACCTGGCCAGACGGGCTGAGGTCGGCAGCCGCGTTCCGCATCGCTTGGTGCATGCTCTCTCCGGTGCGCACGGTGACGGGCCCTCCGCCCCTGGATGGACGCCCAAGCCTCGGCCTGAGGGCGGAGTCAAGAAGGTGCCACTCCTAGCGGAGGGACAGTTTGTGTCCATCGGCGAGGGGCTCCCACCGGGGGTCGAACGGGATCTGCTCCGAGTGCTTCAGAACAACGTTGACATTTTCGCATGGTCCCCGGAGGATATCAATGGCGTAGATCGAGCAGTAATCAGCATCGCTTGGCGGTCCGCCCTGACACCAAGCCGGTCAAGCAACGGCTTCGGCGCATGTCAATGGATCGGCAGCAGGCGGCCAAAACGGAGGTCGCGAAGCTTCTTCGTGCCGGGGTCATCCGCGAGGTCCACCACCCAGAGTGGCTTGCTAACCCGGTGCTAGTCAAAAAGGCCAGCGGGGCCTGGCGCATGTGCATCGACTTCACAGCACTCAACAAGGCGTGCTCGAAGGACAATTACCCCTTGCCGCGCATCGATCAGCTGGTCGACGCCACCGCTGGGTGTGAACTCATGAGTTTCTTGGACGCCTATTCTGGCTATCACCAGGTATACATGGCCGAAGACGACGAGGAGAAGACCAGTTTCATCACACCACTTGGGACATTCTGCTTCGTCAGAATGCCCTTTGGCTTGAAGAATGCCGGCGCTACCTTCACCCGCCTCGTCGCTATTGCCCTGGCCGCCCAGCTCGGGAGGAACGTCGAAGCTTATGTCGATGACGTAGTGGTCAAAACTCGGCAGCTTGCTCTGCATGGCCGGGACCTCCAGGAGACCTTCGACAACCTCCGAAAGGCGGGCATCAAGCTCAACCCCGACAAATGTGTCTTCGGGGTGCAGGCGGGCAAGCTCCTGGGTTTCCTCGTCTCCGGACGGGGCATCCAGGCGAACCCCGACAAAGTAGACGCCATCCTGGGTATGGAGCCGCCCAAGACTACGCGGGAGGTCCAGAGGCTGGCGGGCCGCATGGCAGTATTAAGCCGCTTCCTATCCAGGGCGGCGGAACGGGGCTTGCCATTTTTCAAAACGCTCCGCGGGTGCGACGGATTTCGTTGGGACGGAGATTGCGCGAAGGCCTTCAACGAGCTCAAGGAGCACCTAGCCAGCCTCCCCACGCTGGTCGCCCCAGCACTAGAGGCTCCCCTCCTGCTCTATCTGGCCGCGTCATCCACCGCGGTCAGCGCCGTCCTCGTCTTAGAGGAAGGCGCCATGCAGCGGCCCGTCTACTTTGTCTCCGAAGCCCTCCAAGGCGCCAAGACAAGATACACGGAACTTGAGAAGCTCGCCTACGCGCTGGTCATGGCCTCCAGGAAGCTTCGGCATTATTTCCTGGCCCACCCGATCACAGTGCCTTCCTCGTTCCCCCTGGCAGAGATGCTGCACAATAAGGAGTCCATGGGGCGCATCGGCAAATGGGCGGCCGAGCTCGCCCCCTTCTCCTTGACGTATGCGAAATACGAGGCGCTGCTCTTCGGCCTGGCGAAGCTCAAGGCAGTTGGCGCGAGACGGGTGCTAGTCCGCACCGACTCGCGCTTGGTGGCTGGTCATGTGGACAAGTCATATCAAGCCAAGGACCCTGAGTTGGCCAAGTACCTCGCGGCCGTGAGGGCGAGGGAAAGGCACTTTTTGGGCGTAACCGTCAAGGCCATCCCCCGCGCGGAGAACGAGCAGGCCGACGCCCTCGCTAAGGCGGCCAGCCAGCAACTGCCCCCCTGAGGGGGCGTTTTACGAGATATTAGCGCAGGCGGCCATCGCGCAAGACAACCGGGACGCGGCACTCGTCCACCGCATCGACCGGCCAGGTGATTGGCGAGAGCCCATTTTCAATTTCTTGCAAGGCATCGCCGAGCCCGACGACCCCGCCGAGCTTCGGCGCTTGCAGCACCGCGCAAGGTCCTTCCAGGTGTTCGAGGGGATACTCTACAAGAGGGGGGTTTGCGCGCCGCTACTGCGCTGCCTCTCGACGGAAGGGGGAAAGGAGCTCCTGGCGGAGATCCACGCGGGCGTGTGCGGATCCCACCTGGCGCCGAGGTCGCTGGTCGGCAAGGCGTTCAGGCAAGGCTTTTACTGGCCAACCGCCACCACCGACGCCCAAGACCTCGTCCGTCGGTGTCAAGGATGCCAGTGGATGGCGCGCATCGTCCGCAGGCCCCCGACGAGCCTCAACCCCATTCCCCCGGTGTGGCCACTGGCACGCTGGGGCCTCGACATAGTAGGACCACTTACCCGAGCTCCAGGGGACCTCCGGTTCGTGGTAGTCGCACTGGAGTATTTCTCCAGATGGCCAGAAGCGGTTGCCCTCGCCAAAGTAACTTCTGCGACCATACAACGCTTCCTATGGCAAAACATCATATGTCGCTTCGGCGTGCCCCAGGAGCTCACGGTTGACAATGGCCTGCAGTTCGATGCCACCCTTTTCAAAGACTATTGTGACAGCATGGGCATCACCCTCCGATTCGCCTTGGTGGGGCATCCCCAGTCCAACGGGGCGGTCGAACGGGCGAATGGCGCCATCTCCGCCGCCATCAAAAAGCGCCTGGTCGGATTGCCGAAGGGCAAGTGGCCAAGCGAGCTTCACAGCGTTCTGTGGTCGCTTCGCACAACGGTGACGCGCCTGACGGGATTTACGCCGTTCAGGCTCCTCTTCGGCGATGAGGCGGTGACGCCCGAGGAAATCAAGGCGGCTCGCGGAGGATCCTCGTCCAAGCACCCGAAGAGGAGCGCCGTGTGTCCTTGGACCTCCTCGACGGGATACGGGCAGACGCAGCCCACCATGTTGAGAAGTACGCGCGACAGACAATACGTGCTCGGGACCGCTCTATATGCCCGCGGGGGTTCAAGCCTGGGGATCTAGTTCTCAAGTGGCGCTCCAGGCGGAAACCGTCGGCAAGCTGGAGTCCAACTGGGAAGGCCCGTACATCGTGATGGAGGCATTGCCGAAGGGGGCATACCGCCTCGCCACGCTCGAAGGACAAGCCCTCCGGCACACATGGAACGCGGACAGGTTGCGGCGATACTACGCCTAGAAGCAGGACAGCAAGCGTAGAACCACCAGCCCTTTGTTATATGATGCCCGCCCGCGCAAACGGGAGCTCAATAAAGGTTCCTGTTCCCAGAGCATCCCCTGTCCGCGCTGAGCAGAATAAAGTCCACGGACTTTAAATAAGACGTAGCGTCGAGGTCCGCCTCCGCACACGAGAGTCTACGGACTATAAATAAGACGTAGCGTCGAGCCTAGCTCCGCACGCACCAGTCCACGGACTTTAAATAAGACGTAGCGTCGAGGTCCGCCTCCGCACGCGAGAGTCTGTGGACTATAAATAAGACGTAGCGTCGAGCCTAGCTCCGCACGCACCAGTCCACGGACTTTAAATAAGACGTAGCGTCGAGGTCCGCCTCCGCACGCGAGAGTCTGCGGACTATAAATAAGACGTAGCGTCGAGCCTAGCTCCGCACGCACCAGTCCACGGACTTTAAATAAGACGTAGCGTCGAGGTCCGTCTCCGCACGCGAGAGTCTGCGGACTATAAATAAGACGTAGCGTCGAGCCTAGCTCCGCACGCACCAGTCCACGGACTTTAAATAAGACGTAGCGTCGAGGTCCGCCTCCGCACGCGAGAGTCTGCGGACTATAAATAAGACGTAGTGTCGAGCCTAGCTCCGCACGCACCAGTCCACGGACTTTAAATAAGACGTAGCGTCGAGCCCAGCTCCGCACGCACTAGTCTACGGACTTTAAATAAGACGTAGCGTCGAGCCTAGCTCCGCACGCACCAGTCCACGGACTTTAAATAAGACGTGGCGTCGAGGTCCGCCTCCGCACGCACTCTATGGAGTATAAATAAGATGCAGCGGGGGGACGCCTCCGCGCGCACTCTAAGGAGTATAAAGAAGTCGTAGCGTCGAGCCTAGCTCCGCACGCACTAGTCCACGAACTTTGAATAAGACGTAGCGTCGAGGTTCGCCTCCGCACGCGCGAGTCTCCGGACTATAAAGAAGTCGTAGCGTCGAGCCTAGCTCCGCGCGCACTAGGTCCACGGACTTTAAAAAAGACGTAGCGTCGAGGTTCGCCTCCGCACGCGCGAGTCTCCGGACTATAAAGAAGTCGTAGCGTCGAGGTCCGCCTCCGCACGCACCAGTCCGCGGACTTTAAATAAGACGGAGCGTCGAGGTCCGCCTCCGCACGCGCAAGTCTCCGGACTATAAAGGAAGTCGTAGCGTCGAGGTTCGCCTCCGCACGCGCCACTCCACGGAGTATAAACGAGATGCGCAGACCTCCCCTCCGCGTTCGACGGCAGGTAACACCAAGCATAAGGTACTACTTGGTTCCATTATAAAAGCAAAGGGGTTACATGGTTACAAGCGTAAGAACCAGTACATCATCCCCCTGCCCTACCGGCAACCGCTCAGCCTTGGCGCGGTGCGGACGAGCCTGTGCCGTCGTCGCCGCGGCGCTGAAGGACCCCTGCAAGCCACTGGAGGAGGTCCCCCTCCCCATGCAACGTCTGCTGCACGGCGACCCTCGCTGCACCTTCCCCGAAGCGGCCCCAGATCCGTTGATGGAAGTTCTGCAGGCTAGGCCCGATGGAGCGGATGGCATCTGACATAACCTCTAGGCGGTCGGGAGGATCCAGTTGAGGATTCGCTAGCTCATGGGTATGCCTACACCCACGAGTATGAAGCAGGGCGAGGGCGAAGCACGCACCAACATAGCTGCAGTGCTCGCCAAAGGTCCTGGCGCCACGAAGAGCAACACCGGCCCCCTCCTCGATCAGCCCGAGCGTCTCCGACAGGGCCTCCGGCCTGTGTGTAGTGTCCAGCACTCGGACGCACAGATCTCGGAGGGCCTGGTTCAGAGACTCCATGGCCCGCCATGCCGACAGGGACGCATTTTCCAAGACGAGGCGGTTCTCTCGGCAGCAGACTCCGCCAGCTGGGCCTTCTCCCCTTCTAGGACGGCGATCTGCTGCACGAAGGCGGCGCGCTCCCCAGCCGCGGTGCTCCGAGCTTCCGTGGCATCGAGTTGTGCGGCCACCAGGGCGCCCTCCAGCGCGCGAAGCTCTTCATCCTTCGCGGCGAGAGCAGTGTCTACTTTGCGGAGGTTGGCTTCCAGAGCCCTCCGCTCCCGAACGCAGGCTTCGTCAAAGGACCGGCCGAGGGCGAGCGTCTGGCAGACACAATAAATCAGCAGGCGTCCAGCAGTACCTTACAAGCTGAAGCGCACATATTTACCCTCATCTCGGAGGCCTGCAGCGCGAGCGCTAGGAGGTCCCCCGCGCATGACGACAGCACCTCTCGGTTGAGGCCGTGGTCGGCACGCTCTGCGCCTGCGGTGAGGTCGCAGAATATCTCCGGGCGAGGGAGGAAGTCCGAGCGAGCGAGCCCCGGCCCCAACGCGCCCAGAGTTATCGCGGCCACGGCCACGTCAGCAGCAGCGGACACCTGCGGGGGCATCCTGCACAAGGCTCCCAACTTCGCGCATACCTCCGCTGCTCGATCCTTCGCCACGTACGGGAGACGTCGTCTCACCTGATGTCGGCAGAATGAGCGAGCAGATCGGAGAGAGTCTCGCGAAGTCAGGTGAAGAAAGGGACTCACACCTACCTCCTGCGCCCCTCGTCGTGGTAGGAAGTGGCGCCGGTTCGACCGCCCAGGGGGAGGCGGGCGCCTCGACGCTCGGGGAGAAGGTCTTCTCGGCCGCGCCAGACGCCGTAATCCCACGGCAAGGCCCCGCAACAGCGTACCGACCCCTCGTTGGCGGCGGGGACTGCGTCCGAGGGCGTTTCGCCTGCGGTGGCACAGGCGATTCTTCCACGGCAGGACCAGCTCCGGTCACTGTCGCCCCCACGGTTTCCTCTGTAGGAGGCACACCCTCGTCGGCCCGCTGCGGTTGATAACGCACCTTCCACCGTGGTTTGCTCGCCAGGAACGACGCCACCCCCCGGGTTGGCGAGTTCCAACTCAACGATGGCCGTGAGCCCGAGCACGGGCTCGTGGGCGTCGGCAGAAGGTGTCGGGGGATCCGCGGCGGTGCGCCCCTCCGAAGCAGTATGGGCCAGGCCCACCGCCGGTCGCATGCACCGTCTCAGCTGGGCTAGCCGCCGGGGGGGGCTGCCGGGTCGCATACAGCAGCCGGGGAACGGGCCCTGGCGTCGTGAAGATAGCACCCCCGTAGGGCTATCACCGTCCTGAGCGCCCGGAGTCTCGGAGGGAAGCTCTTCCGGCACCGCACGCTCAGGCACGGTAATGCCCACAGCCTCGCAGGTGCGGTTTACCCGCCCCTGCTTAGCCGCCTTGACTGCGGCCTCGCGAGCCCGGTGCTCCTTAAGCGTGTACGGGCCGAGGAGCGCCGCAACCGCGCGCTCCGCATCTTCTAGCCGAGCCACTGCGCAGGAGATCACGACAGTCAGGCGGAAGCCAAACAGATACAATGGCGCGCGTAAAGCGTGCTGGGCGACTTACAAGGGGCGGAGGGCGGCAGCAGGTGAGACACGGATGGGTCGAACCCGTCCTCGCGGGGGCCATTCTGTCCAACATACTTCCCCCGGGAGGAGAGTGGCGCCGCCCCATACATCGTGAACTCCTCGGCTAGGTCGCGCACGCTCATTCGACGGGCGACACCGACAAGACTCTGTAGCTTTTGCGTGTCGTTGATCTCCGCCTTCAGACTCGGCGTGCTGTTAAACGAGATCGGCCCACCTCGGCAATGCATTCTGCTCTTGTCGGTCACGGTGTAATAGAACCACCACCGCGTCCAGCCGGCCGCCCATTGCCCTGACGAGGCTGGCATAGGGAACAACGTCGCGCATGACGCCCGGAGCACGAAGTCCACACCGCCGAAGTTGGACACCGCCCCGTCAACCTTTCTGGGTCGACAGTGTGCGTTGTGCAGGGTGGCGAATAAGCTCGCGCTGGGACGTCACCCCTCTGTCCGCATCGCCCACGTGAAGACGGCTAGGCGGAGTATCGCGTGGGGCGTCAACTGGGCTAGCTCCAACTTGTAGGCCCGCAAGACTTCGCCCACGAACAACGTGGAGGGCATTCGAAGGCCGGCATCGAAGAATGCGACGAAAAAAATCGCCTCCATGGCCCCGGGCTTCGGCTCCGTCTCGTCCCGGCGGGGTAGGCGAGCCCCATTGCGATCCACGATCTTCCCCTCATCCACGAGTCGCTGCAGCGTCCCTTCAGTCATGCGGCTCTTCCCCAGCACACGGGAGCAGCAGCCTCCCGAGTGCTACCATGGCGTTCCACCACTTGTTGGCGCGCGAGCTCCCCCGGGCACCAGTTTGTACTCCTGGGAAGGATGGGTCGCCTCGCCCTGGCTAGGCAAGGAACTGCTGCGGGGGTGGTAGGTGGCGTCGTCCTGGCTAGCCATCGCTCTTCGCGACAAGGGAAGAAGATGCAGGCAAAGGAGCAACTGGCGTGACAATTAGCACGGGCGGAAGCGAAGCGGCAGATCAAAAAGCAAAGCAAGAAAGGGTGCCTCCACCTCAACACTAGCACCTTATAAAGGCCGCTCGCCCGCCTTGTGGCTCAACGCACAGATGGATCAAATTCCCAGCGATTCGGCTGTCCAAGATTTGGAAGGAAGAACCGCCGGGACCTAGAGGGCCGTACCGGGTAGGTGGCCAAGCAGCGCACAACGCCCCCACATCTTCCACACGCGTCCAACTTCTCGGGGGACGAGGCGAACGGCCGCGGTCACGCAACCGCTCACATCCCACGACGCACCAGTCGTGAGTCGCCACGTGCCCCACCTGCAGCATGACAGACTGCACGACGCGACAGCCTGACTTCTGCCAGGCCAGGCGTCGACGTGATTCCAGCCGCCATTAAAAGTGCACTACCAGACTGCAAGGTCACAACAGCACCGGAGCGCAACCATATCGGCGCCAGGCTCCGATCTCCGCACAGGGACGGAGCGCGCGCGTCTACTTCGACTAGGCGCCAGCTTCGCTGCCAACCCGTTCGAAGGGTAGGGGACGGAGCGCGCGCGTCTACTTCGACTTAGGCGCCAGCTTCGCTGCCACCCGTTCGAAGGGTAGGGAACGGAGCGCGCGCGTCTACTTCGACTTGGGCGCTAGCCTTCGCTGCCACCCGTTCGAAGGGTAGGGGACGGAGCGCGCGCGTCTACTTCGACTTAGGCGCCAGCTTCGCTGCCACCCGTTCGAAGGGTAGGGCACGGAGCTGCGCGCGTCTACTTCGACTTGGGCGCCAGCCTTCGCTGCCACCCGTTCGAAGGGTAGGGGAAGGAGCGCGCGCGTCTACTTCGACTTAGGCGCCAGCTTCGCTGCCACCCGTTCGAAGGGTAGGGAACGGAAGCGCGCGCGTCTACTTCGACTAGGCGCTAGCTTCGCTGCCACCCGTTCGAAGGGTAGGGGACGGAGCGCGCGCGTCTACTTCGACTAGGCGCCAGCTTCGCTGCCACCCGTTCGAAGGGTAGGGGACGGAGCGCGCGCGTCTACTTCAACTAGGCGCCAGCTTCGCTGCCACCCGTTCGAAGGGTAGGGGACGGAGCGCGCGCGTCTACTTCGACTTAGGCGCCAGCTTCGCTGCCACCCGTTCGAAGGGTAGGGAACGGAGTGCGCGCGTCTACTTCGACTAGGCGTCAGCTTCGCTGCCACCGTTCGAAGGGTAGGGGACGGAGCGCGCGCGTCTACTTCGACTTGGGCGCCAGCCTTCGCTGCCACCCGTTCGAAGGGTAGGGGACGGGGCGCGCGCGTCTACTTCGACTTGGGTGCCAGCCTTCGCTGCCACCCGTTCGCAGGGGAAGGGGACGGAGCGCGCGCGTCTACTTCGATTTAGGCGCCAGCTTCGCTGCCACCAGTTCGAAGGGCAGGGAACGGAGCGCGCGCGCCTGCTTCGACTCAGGCGCCAGCCTCCGCTACCACCATCCCAGACTTCAGGCTCCCCAACCACAAGCTTGGAAGAATTCACAGGCCGCAGGGGACGGAGGGGGCCAAAGGACTCGGCGACATGGCTTCGGCCCTGTGAAGCCCTTCACCATGAGAGGCTCCTGTCGTAGGGGTGGCCCCCACCTAAACCCAGCAGGCCTGGTAGGAGATTATAAGGCCCAGAATAGGCCATGTGTAATGACATAACTGCCCCCAGAGGGGATAACCAGATGTAAGGGTATAGCTGTAAAAGCACTCCTCATGTGTATATATATGTATGAGTAAGCCATGGGGAGGACGAGGCCATTACATTCATCTTCATCACTCTCCACTACCATCTCTCTCTCTGTTTGGTCTGTAGCCACAACAAGAACAAATAAAAATAAACAAAGGACAGAAGAGAGAATTGCCGTCAGAGCCCTAGAGGTTAACTTCGGACGGGGTAATCCGTTCACGGAGATACCTGACCGTTCGGGGGCCAGTCGGCACCTCTCACAACCATAGGCTCATCACACGGTATTATATATATACAAACCTATTCTGAATATAGGAATCCAACCAAGGCAAAGACCAGGATAGCACAAACCATTTCAGCCCAAACCCACAACAGAGAAAACACCTGTCAAAGCCCTCACCATGCAAATATCAACCACAATGAACCAGATAGCACCAGGCCAGAGCAGCCACGCCCAGGGAGCATCGACAGCCAACAAAGCCTCACGGGCAAGCCATCCAGCCAAAATATCCCACTGCCATATACCAATAGCCACACCGAGCAAAAAGGGCACAGAGATGCAGCAAGGCAAGGTAAGCAATCCCCCAACATTCCCCAGTCAGCCCCAACACCACAGAGAAGCCCACCACTGCGTGGAGCCACAGGCCAGGGAGGCGAAGGCACGGCAAGCCGAAGGAGCAAGGCGACCGTGACGGCGGCAGGAGAACCGCAAGCCAGCGCCCACAAGCCAGCAACCGCAAGCCAGCGACCGCAACCAGCCCCAAACCCTAACCTTCCTCACAATCACCAATACAGGTAAACCCACAAATTCGCTATCCATATACTATATTCATCCATTATAGCCACATTGAAATAGAAACCATAAGCATCCATCCTCAGTAGAATACATGGAACCATCACACAGAGCCACCACCGAAAGTAGGGGAAATAGAGCATAGGAACGAAGCTTACCGAGGGCGATGGTGGCTGCAAGCTACCACCGGCCGAGCCCACCTTCCACCACCATCATGTACTCCCCCGGCGCACAGGCAGCAGTTGGTCGGCCGGGGCTAGCCGGAGTAACTCGCCTCCCAACCTAAACCATCTCAAGCAACCGTGAAAGCCACCCAAAAATAGCACAATAAAACGAGTAGATCGGGTTTAGATTTGGGGAAAAGACACCAGATCCGGGCCCTAGGCCACGGATCTGGCCGTGGTTCACCGGCGCCGAGCGGCAAGGTAGGGGCGGTCAGACCGCACGGCGCGGCACCGCTAGGGTTGATGGCGTTTGGGGGCAGCGCGGCGGGGAGCCGAGTCGAGGGGAGTCGGCGCGGAGGAGAGAGGAAACCGGAGGGGAGCGCGGAGGCCTGGGGCCGAAGCAGGCGCTGCGGTGGAGTGGCGCAGCGCCGACGGGCCAGGCGGCGCGACGCCGACTAGGTAGGCGGCGCGACGCCGACTAGGTAGGCGGCGTAAGAGGAGGAGGAACCGAGGCGCGTAGGTGAGCCAGAGGAAGGGAGCGGAGGAGGAGCCGAGGCGGCGGTGAGAAAAGAGAGAGGGGGGAGAGGCGCTGAGGCGGCGGTGAGGAAAAGAAAGAAGAAAACCAGGGGGCGGCGGCCGAAGACCAGGAAAAAGGAGGGGTCGGGCGGAAGAAAGAGAAGGAAGAGAAAAAGAGAAGGAAAATGAGGAAAAGAAACAGAGAAAAGAGAGAGAGAAGAGAGAGGAGAAGAGCGCATAATAAAAATTTATCTTCGTGAATATTTAACTTTAACTAAGCTAGTGTAGATTAAAGAACCTATTATTATTATTATTATTATTATTATTATTATTATTATTATTATTATTATTATTATTATTATTATTATTATTATTATTATTATTATTATTATTATTATTATTATTATTATTATTATTATTATTATCATGCTAAAATACAAATTATCTCAAATCAGTAGTCATGATTAATTAAGGATGGGCAGTAGATTAAAATTTGGCGAGTACCGATTGAATCGATACATTGTCGTTCAAATTATTAAAATTCCTAAGTAATATCTATTTAACATTGTTGGTAGTATAAACTTGTGGAATTCTATTAATAAATATTTAGGACCCCATAAATAAACCAAAAGCATCAATTGATTAGAATGGATCCATGTATATACCCTTAACCTGTGTATTGTTATTTAAACCGCTCAACAATATATTCCATTACTTAGACGATTTGGGTAATAATAGTTAAACTATAGAAATTCAACCTGAGTTCTTCAGAATATTAGAACAAACTAATTGTGGTCCGACGATGAAAAGTATACGCCAATTAAACCTGTATGCCTAAGGATTTAATTAAAGTACTATAGTTTAAGACCCTTTTAGTTGCAGACTTGAATACGCAGATAAATTGGTTTAATCATCAAAGCAATAGAAATCCGCTAATCAGTATTTATAATGATTAGATTAAATAATTTACCAGCGATAGAGTAAAAGCATAACGTATGCCGATTTAATTAATGCTTCGCTAATTAAGTCGTTTAGGATCGTACCTAAATACCTAATTAATCCAGATAGTGTTAAATCATATAACCGTCTTAATAAATATTCTTGGTTATAAAAGATGAGTCAAATGATACCTGTAGGCTGGATTTGCATATACGAAGTAAATTGTTATAATATCAATTGAACCACTCTATTGCATATTTAAATAACCAGTTAACTTTTATTAGTCGATTATAAACTATAGGAATCCCCTAATAAGAATTCTAAATCATAAAAGTAAATTCATAACTATTAAAAGATTTAAAACTATATGCGACGACTAGAATAGCGAGCTAAGTCAAAATAGTAATCGTCAAGTTAAGAAATTTAATAGCAACTAAAATTACAAGCGGTGATTTAAATAGCAGTTAAGCTGTAAAAATATGCTCAGGACTACATTAAAATGTATGAATCCTATAAGGACACCAGAATATAGTTTAATTAAGAAATTAAGTAATGGATACATGAGACCATTTTATTTGGGATCTATAATTCAACTCATTGTGCAGACTAGTACGAGAAAATGCATTGAGTAATCTTAAGATCTAAAACGAATTAGAGAGGTGAATAAATATATACGAACCTTTAAGAAATTAAATGTACTTAAGTACATACGCGAGATTGAATAGAATAATATTCGCCATTATAATTATGCATGCATGCAAATTAACCCGTGTAGTGAAGAATTGCTAGGAACATTAATAAAATACCGAGCATACCTACTAAATTAACCATATATCCTAACGTTAGTACGATAATGTCGAACGACGAGTAGTGTACCGAAATTTACCTCAATTGCTGTGATCGGAGTAAAAGGGAGTGACATCTTACCTTAGGAGCACAAACACATCAATACCTCGTATTTTATTATGTTCTCGTAAATTAAGTCGTAGCCAACGTATTTAATTGCAGGCGACAATCCAAGCTACAGGGGTGATTTCACCTGATCCTACTTGAATCCGAATTTATGGTTGAAATCCAGGCAAGCATTCCTTTGATCAAATTTTTAGCGTATATTGCTTGAAACAAGTATTTTGATATTAACTTAGTATCACCCTGCATTAAATAAATAAAATAAGATTTAAATCGAAAAGAGGCAAGAGATAAGAAATGGATGGCAACTGATGGAGCAGTTGGCCCTATTAGTAGTAAAAAGGTGGGCAGAGGTTGCCAGGGCAGGTGTGAGTGGGAGGCGTGGAACCTCTGCATAAGAATAAAATATAAGGTCCTACCAACTTCATTCATATGAACAGACCGTATCAACTCGTATCAACCAACGTTCTGTTTTCACGGGCAGTCGATACTCTAGTGAGGTGTTATATTCTCCACATGAGTGATTTTATTTATGGGATAGGCCCAAAGGAACCGGTATAAGACCGGAGCGTAAGAACCCACAGGCGGGTTACGCATTGGCGTTATAATACGCAGGCAGGGGTAGGGCTGTAAACGAGCCGAGCTCGAGCGAGCTCGGTAGAAGCTCGAGCCGAGCTCGAGCCGAGCTCGAGTTGGGGTCCGAGCCCGAACCTAGGCTCGAGCTCGGCTCGGCCTAAGCTCGAGTAGGCTCGAGTTCGGCTCGTTGAAGCTCGATAACAATTAAAATAATTTGTGCATTATTTTTCAATAATAAAAAAATTTAGGTTCGAGCTCGACTCTAATAAGCTCGATAACAGTCAAAATAATTCAAATACACACTAAATTTTAATAATAAGAAAAGCTCGAGCTCGAGTTCGACTCGAGAAAGCTCGGTAAGAATTAATATATATTACTATTTAAGCTCGAATCGAGGCTCACGAACTATTCGAGCTCGGCTCGGTAAAGCTCGCGAGCTCGAGATCAAGCTCGAGTTCGGCTCGTTTAAAGCTCGAACCGAGCTCGAATCGAGCCTAGAACGAGCCGAACTCGAGTAGCTCGCGAGCTTCGAGCTTTTTTTACAGCCCTAGGCAGGGGGCTGGGGAAAGGTCGGAGTACCCTACCAGCCAACGGTTATGTCGTTTTCAGTGGGTCTGTGTGATACAGGCTGCTGATTGTGTATAACCGGGTGGAGATATAATTACTGAACTAGAGATAATGGTACTGTACTCTGTTCCGGGCGCCGCTTCAAAGGAATTGCGGATCATCCCAAGAGCCAACACGATCAGAGTGATGATGGGTAAAGTGATACAAGCTTGCGCAATGCTATCCAAATCATGAATTCATGCCCGTCTCCGGGAAAGGAGAATTACGGAAACTTATGGGGGTTTTTGCTGTTCATGCGTATGTTCAGTAGTTTTCTAAATTAATAAATCGGACTTCTTTTAAAACCAACAAACTTTATTTTCTATAAGTCATGAAAATGACAGGGATGATGAAAAAGAGTATTAAAAATGAACACGAGACTAAAAAGGGGAATTGAGATTCCTATAAGTGTAAATGATGGGCATGTTATGCATTTTGTATTATAACGCTTGCTGAGTATTTCTGTACTCACCCTTGCTATAATCCTCCCTTTGCTTAGGAGCATGTCAATTCAGGGAATGGCTAAGATCAGGAGGAAGCTACCTGCATGGAATACCGTAGACTCGGATTACAGTGGGTACAAGGTGGACACTCCGTGTGATCGTTATTGAATAGAAAGTAGTTAGAATATTTATCTAAAGATTGTAATATTCAAACCCTTGAGGCTTTTTAATAAACTGTAGCCCTGCGTGGCGATATTCTTGTAACACTGTGTTTTGTCTCTAATTATTGTTCTGCTGCAACACTCTGATAGGTTTATTATTCGTTAGAGCGATGTTTTATCGGCTAAAACGAATAATTATCCGTTGACTGGCGTTATTACCCCATGGTAATAATGCGGGTCGTCACACTAAGAGAATTCAATTTTGGCGCTAAACAGTGTTTGCCGCTATTAGCCGGATTTAGCCCGCTAAATCCGCTAAATGGACTGCTATTTAGCCCGCTAAGGAGGAAAAAAACCTGAAGTGGGCCGAATTATGGATTGTAATCTATTGAACTTATGTGTTTGTTTGATAATGTCCTGAAGGAATGCACTATGCCTCACTATTTGCTGCTATGAATGTTTTTGTATGCTAAAATATCCTTGATTATATGCTTGTATGTGCATAAAACATTTAATTCTGAGTTTTTTACATATACTTTTACTAATCCGCTAAATGAGGCTATTTGAGACTATAGCCCGCTATAGCCTTTGTAACCTCTGCGGAACCCATCCACTAAATGTCTTAGCCGGCTATTTGAAACCTTGCCGCCACCTGGAGTACTTTTCCTTGCTAGAGTACTTCTTCCTCTTCACCAGCCATTGGAGTTGCACTTAGTCCTCATCGTCGCCCATCGAAGTACACCACCTGGAGTACAACAGCTCTAAAGCACTTCTACCTCGTTAGAGTACTTCTTCCTCTTCACCAGCTGTCGGAGTTATACTTCCTCCTCACCACCGGCTACCGAGGGAGCACTTCATCCACCAACCCGTACCTTGTCATTGATGCTAGAGTACTACACCTCATCGCCGGGCTACACTTTCCTCTTCCCCCCTCTGGCGAGTATGTGTAAGTGTATGTGTACAGTATGCATGCCAGAGCGGCCAAAGTGCTTGGTCCTCACCGCCGATTGCCGGAGTACTCACTATCACACATGGGGTCATCACAAACGGTTCGTAACCCTCTCCAGAGACAGTTTCTAAATCATCTTATTTATTGTGTCTATGATAATAAATGGTTATCACAGACGGCTCCTAAAAGATCTGTGATAAGTCACAACACAGCTGGTTTTTAAAAATAACCATCTGTGATAAGTCACAACATAGATAGTTTTTATTATGAACCGTCTGTGATATATTAGATATCACAGACAGTTTTAAAAAATAACCATCTGTGTTGTTAATTATCATAGACGGCTAATATAAAAAACCGTCTGTGATGGTTCTTCGTATAGCTAAAAAAACTTTCTATTTTTTGACTAGCCTTAGGAAATGCTAGTCATACAATCTAAAAACAAGCAAGCATATCACAGATAATTGTAAATCTTATAGCATACAACACAATCATTACACAGATCTCAAAAATGAATTATAACTGAATGAGTTATAATTAAATGAATTCCAATTGAATGTATTACAATTGAATCAAATGTTTAAACATCTATTAATTGTTGTCGTTGAAGTTGAACTCTCCCTTCGGATCAATGACCTCTGTCATCAAGAAGGTAGAGAATCGTCCTTGAACATCGAAGAGTTCGTTAAGATTGCATGTACTTGAGTTGATTGTCACGCCCAGTCATTAGGAGGAGTAAAGTCAGAAACTAGACAACATAAAGTCACAACTCACAACTTGCTCTTGATTTAGATGGATGATGCCCCATATTTCATGGTACACTAACATAGTCTTGTGCACCCCATAATTTAAATGATCCAGAGACAAAGTCAGATCTCATATCACACTTGACAGCTAAAATTATGTCAGTTGGGGTAGTAGTTATTTTAAAACACCATTCCAATAAGATATTCTGGCAATAATATATGCCAAGATGAGAAAAAAGAAATAATTGTCCACACATTATTCTGGAAAGTAGTCAGTCTGCTCATGTTGGTATTTCTCAACAACTACAAGAAGAACGTTAAACCACTGTACACTTGGGCTTCAAATGGCATAAAACAAATTGCATACTCTAGTATGTCAGGTTCTATGAAGTAGATCATGACTAATGTCTCTGTCTCCTCATCATGTTGCGTGTTGGGCTTAGCTTCTGTCTTAGGCGTACTCGTTGCCTTTTTTGCAACTATACATCGGCTTCTTCACACTCCTTTTCTTCATCTCTAGTCCTAAGAAGTTGATGGATAATCGCGAAGAAGGCGGCGAAGTACATCTAAGACAACAACCAAGCCTAACACGTAGTATGATAAGAAGAAAGAGACATCAGCCATGACATACTTTATAGAACCTGACACACTGGAGTGTGTGATTTGCCTCATATCCTTTAAAGCTCCAGTGTATAGTGTTTTAATGTTCGTCTTCTAATTGTTGAGAAAAACCAACATGAGCAGCCTAACTACTTTCCAGAAGAATTTGTGGGTAATTGATTCTTTTTTCTCATCTAGGCATATATTATTGCTACATGATCTCATTAGAATGGTGTTTTTAAAACAACTACTACTCTGACTGACATAGTTTTAACTGTCAAGTGTGATATGGGATTTGACTTTGTCTCTAGCTCATTTAAATTGTGGGGTGTGCAAGACTATGAGACTATTACTATAAAATATATGGGCATCATACATGTAAATCAAGAACAAATAAGTTATGAGTTGTGACTTTATGTTGTGTAGTTTACTATCTCAGTGTCAGAAGAGAAGCCATTCTCCGATCTTGAAGGACCTCCATGATGGTCATTGGACACATTCAATGAAGACTTTGTGGATGCCATCACCAGTGTCAATTGTACTCTATTTTCAACGAACATCATTTTCCTTAGAAACTACAACACATATATGCATGTATGCACATACATTTGCATTAACTGAAACACGACACTAATACTACAATATGAGCATAGCAAATTGAATCACACTAGAATGGTTCTATACTTAGAATTGATTAATCAATTATGTAGAATTTCATAACTTTAAGGACATGCTTGACATAAATAAAACCCTATTCATACTAACGTTTTTGCCAATCCTATTATTCCAGTTTAGGAATAGTAGTAACATTCATGTAGACTTTCATTTTTTAAGTTGTATTCTCTATGTATATCAAATATTCTATTTTTACTTGCCTTTTATTAGCAAAAGAATACCAAATTAATTACTACATGGTAGGTTATTAAATTAGATCACCTATGAAAATGTAGCATTACACTTAATGCACATATCAAACATTCATATATGACATGGCACTCACATAAGTATGAAAATGCACACCTTGAGCAAACGGCGACGGGAAACTGGGAGGAGGAGTCACACGATGGGGAGCCGAGGAGGACACAACGACGACAGTGACGGGGAGCTGGGAGGAGGAGCTGCGCGACAGGGAGCCGAGGAGGAGGCGATGACGACGGGGAGCTAAAAGGAGGAGCCGCGTGACGGGGAGCTGAGAAGGAGGCGACGGGAAGCCAAGGAGGACGCGACGGTGACAAGGTGTAGGGAGGAGGAGCCATGTGATGGGGAGCCGAGGAGGAGGCGATAGCAACAGGGAGCCAAGGAGGAGGTGACGACGCAGGAGGTGGAGAAGGGAGAGATGAGAAGGCGCGTGCGTTGTTGGAAAAGCTAAGTGTGTGCAGGAGTATAATAAGTTAGGTTTTCGCCCCTTTATATATAGAAGATTAATATCACATACAATTTTTAAAAATAACCGTCTATGATATGCAGGATATCACATATGGTGTTTATTACAAACCATATGTTATGTATCACAAATGATTTTTATTAAGAACCGTCTGTGATAATTGCAGATATCACAGACGGTTTTTAATACAAACTATCTATGATACATCATAGATAGTTCTTAAAAAGAATTGTCTGCGATAATTATGTATCATAGACTGTTCTAACCATCACTAGTAACAAAGACGATCACACTTGTAAAACCGTTTGTGATAATTACAACACTGACAAATTTTGGGGACCGTCTATAATGAGGTGTCTAGTATAGCCTTCTCTGTAGTAGTGACTCCTTATCTTCCGCTAGAGTATAGTGTATTTTGTGTGTAAACCATGTCATAGCATCAATCTCAATGCAAACCAATGGCATAGATATAGGGTGAGTTTTTTGACTTATGGTTTGGATTTCTATAGTAACTAGTTTTTAAATGGAGTGTTTTTTCAAAGCGGGGTCTATAAGTCAATTGTAGTAGATATTGTCTCGACTTCATATATATTGGCGAAAATCGCATGCGAGAATCTCTCTTCATACTCTCTTTTGCAAATAGTTAGAATTCAAAATTTTAAGCCAAAAACAAAGATATGGCCCAAAAGAACACACCCATAAGTTGATAAGTTGTAGGCACAACCGTTTGTAGATTTAACTTCCCCTCGTGATAAATCACTTGTAGTAATTTTTTAATTGCCAACCATCCTGTCATCTACTCCTCTGCCCCACAATATAAGTCCCATTTTTAGAAGTGTCATCTCGTAATATAAGTCTATTGTAAAGATCAAATAAATAGTTATTGTAATACTAGTAGTGTGCCCGTGCTAACGCTACGGTAAAATACAAAACAAGATAAAATTTGTGAAAAATAAAACGAACAATCAGTACTGAAGACTGGGCTATGCATTTAAATTGCAGTGTGTGGTAATATTTGCAAAAAAAAATATTACAGTATTTTGTTCAACGGAAGGAATTATACGAAGAATGATTCAGTAATTTAAAGATACAAACCTCTTCACATTCAATGTTGCCAGTGCCTCTCTGGTCAAAGTCTAAATGCAACTGCAAGAAGGAATTTCTTTAGATGTCAATTAGAGAGGCGGCATATGAACAGAACAAAAAAGAGATTATAAGCAAGGTATTTTGTGAATAAGCCCATCTTTAAATATGGAATGGCTAATCTTGAACAATTCATACAGGGCATCATAGGCTACCTCAGTCATATGTGGGTTAAAACCATAGGATTATACAGCAAACACAAGTACAAGTCACGTAGGCTACTTCAGTCATATGTGGATTGCCATCACTAATTAAAAGGCACAGCTGGAGTATAACCTTGATTGAACCAATCATGTGCCCTTGTTCCATCCATATCTAAGCGAGCAATTGGGTAAGGATCCAAGATTTTTCGTAGTATATCCTGGGCACATGGCAAAAAGCCATTTAGGAATATGAGCACCCCCTTCAGAATCTACTAATAATATCAGTGTGAGATATGGCTGCAGCAAATAGCTAAATTTTGCTAACGTAAGACTCGATTCCTTGCCCTATACCTTCTGATAAAGGACAATCATATTTTGGTCATCAAATGGAAGATTTCTTGTAAGAATTACATATAGGATAACACCGCAAGCCCATATGTCGAACATGGACCCATCATAACCTCTGTTGAGAAGGACCTGCATATATCACTGTTAGAAATTCCATCCTCCATATGCAGTAAGTACAAGAACCATGAAGCAATAGTAGGTTCAGAGCCAGGGAAAAGAATGTTTAGTCCTTACCTTAGGGGCTATGTAGTTAGGGCTGCCACACGTGGTATGCAGTAATCCATCTTTCTGAAAAAGGGATGTCATTTTAGATACCAGAGAAATGACTAAGCTTGATTTGACGTAAGAGAAAATGTCATACCCGTTGATGTTGTGGAAGGGCACTTAGTCCAAAATCAGAAACCTTTATGTTTCCTTTTGCATCAACAAGGACATTCCCTAGCTACAAAAGATGCAAAAGAATAACAGGTCTTAAATCGTGTATTCCACTTGGATCATTCCTCTCATTGTTTGGTATCAAAAGGGGGCAACTCTCAAAAGATGAGTAGTGATTACCTTAAGGTCCCTATGATATAATTTGTCTTGATTGTCCAATGGACCATACCCAATGGCCAAAGTATTTCCTGGCTTCATATTAAATATGCTTTCATGCTTTGGTGACACGTATAATGCACAATAGAATGTTTCATCAAATGTACTTCATTATCATTATCAAAACTTTGACCATAAATACACATAAAACTATTTAGATTTGTCACATGAAGATAGTATTAATAGATTTTATATCAAAAATACTTCATTATCATTATATTTTAAATAATGTTTTGCTAACATATAATTTGAAAAAAAAATGGTCGAAAATGTGTATTGGAGACCATATCAACATCCAAAACCACAAGTAAAAGACAATGGATCGGAGGGTTCATAAGCACATAAGAGTATTGAACAAGATTTGGGTGTCCAAAATATAGCAACATTAAGTTAACTAATCAGGCCTCCTCCATACCATATTTCCTATGCTAGAGGCTAAACAACATCTTTTTGAAAACAGGGGAATAACATTTACCTACCATATCATAAGAGCCGATGGTATAGCCAACCGCATGAAACTGTCCATCCCTCTAAAAGCTTCCCACGAGAGTGGAGCACGAGTTTTCTCACAAGAAGGTGAGAACTTAATGTAAAGACCAAGAATAGTCGCTTCAACCCAATAACAGAACAACATACAGCTATAGAGCGCTCAACAGCACGGATAAAGTCGATCTTTTCCACTATTTCTTTATTTGATCTCCCGGCCAACAAAGCAGCTTCATTTACTAAATTTGCAAGGTCTGCTCTGTATATGGTATAAAAAAGCAAATCAAATTGAAAGTGCGAAGTGATTAATAAAATGAATGGAAGAGCAATTCTTACCCTGTAAAACCAGTCGTCATTGCAGCAATATCACTGATATCTACATCTTTACCAAGTGGAAGCTCTTTTCTACTCACATGAACTTTGAGAATAGATTCTCTTCCAAACCTATCTGGAGCTTCAACCTGTCACATAGACATCTGTGACCTCTGACAACAGAGATGCCAGTATTACTTTTGCATTGAGAAGGGAAGCTAACCATAACTACACGGTCAAATCTCCCAGGGCGCCGAAGGGCAGGATCCAAAACATCTGCTCGGTTTGTTGCTCCAAGTACAATGACAGCTGAGTTGGTGTCAAACCCATCCATTTCCTAGGAAAACTTAGAGAAATTTAACAATAGCTAAACCAAGAAAAGTATAAGAAGATGATTCAATTGGACCCCAACTTGGGATGCGACATCATTGTCCTACCGTGAGCAATTGATTTAGTGTTTGCTCACGCTCATCATTACTGACGATCCGGTATCGGCCATCACGGCTTTTTGCCACGGCATCAATCTACAAAGAGCAGCCGAACAGAAAGGGTTAGAATGCATCTAAGTACAGAGAACCAGATTATATCCTCAATGGTAGGTTACCTCATCAATAAAAATAATTGACGGTGACTCCTTTTTGGCCCTAGCAAATAGGTCACGTACTCGAGCTGCTCCCATGCCTATATATAGCTCCACAAATTCACTTGCAGAACAACTTATGAATGGGACTTCAGCTTCCCCTGTTACAGCTTTTGCAAGAAGTGTCTTTCCAGTTCCTGGAAGGCCCACCTGTACATAAAGAACTACATTAGTGTAACAAACACAATAGTCAAGCGAATGTAACTATATCAGTACTGAATCTAAAACTTTTGCTCCACTAGAGTTTGAATTCTTCCGATTCCTCAGCTGGCCTGCTGAATGCTGATTATACACAAGAAACTATGTCTATAAACGAAATCCAAAAGTGTGCGTTCACCAATTGATTGAAGTAAAGAAGTGCATGCATCAATACCTGAGAAAAGCTTATTGGCAGTCGCTGCAGAACTACAGCGATTAATACAACATAAATAAGAGCCACCTGCAAAATATAAGGGTGTAGTTAGGGCCAGAAGCATAGCTTGAAGAGAGAGTTATACACGTGGACATGGACAACACAAACATACATATATACATATAACAGAAGTTACACCATGCACATTTGGGCACAACAAGACTAAGCTATGTCTCGGTATAGATGACACGCTTTGTTACATACTTTCTATTATGTCAAATTCCTATTTGTGTCTTCCCATTTAGGATTGCATATTCCCATATTAGGTCAAAGAAAACCTCATGCATTTCTTGACTTGTAGGTTCCAATACCAGACTGGAGTTCAATTTATCGCTTTTTCATGTGAACCAATCCATCACCAGTTTCATCCTGCTTTTCATTCAAGGGGTACTAAAACTACCATCCATGTGTAATTCTGCACAATCTTTTATGTACTTCAGCAAGGAAGTTACTCCAATTTCCATTACTTAGACTTTTGCTATGCTACAGTATGATACATGATTACTGAACAGTGAACACATCCTTGCATGTTAGTGTGGTGGCTCAGCAATAGTAATGATGAGTTCACAATTAGGATGGCACAAGGGGGAAAAGACAACAAAAGGAGAAATACTTGTGATTCTAAGCCTTAATGTTTAAAGTTGTATTTGACATCAGGGTGGGAACTCAATTTTCTGCATAACAATTGCACGCAGAAACATCTAGATGAGTCCTACAGACATGTAAACACTGTATAAATCAAGCTTTAGGATAGAGGGAAGAAAAGAATTAATGAAGTTACAGTTTGCTAACACAAAACAGAATAAAAAATCATTCTTTCTACATTACTTTAGGTGATAGTAGAACCATTTCTTTCATATATTAATGCAAGAATTTATGAGATGCACCAGGCAGCAACTCTATGTTGTTATAAATCATCAGTTTAGCTATAACTAAAGCATCCATAACGATCATAGGATCAACTAAATATGTGATTCCAGACTTATATATAATAACAAAATTGAATTGAGGAATCGTTATGCTTCGTACAGTTAAAAATCACTTGGATTCTATAGTCCCTTGCAAATATCTTGAGTCTCAACATATATAGCAAACATTCAACCTTTTCTTCTCCTTCATGGCCGGTATGTCATATGAAATGTTCCAACTTGCAAGACAATAATTTATCACATCTAACCTAAATCACTGAAACAAACCAGACTAAAGTTCTACAATCTCCTATGATCCTATCCATTTCAAAACTCTACACCATCTCTAGTTCCACAATCTCTGCCATTCTATATATTAAGCCACAATTCCCTTATTCCTTACCCATGTGAATGTGATTAACGCTACTCATATACTAATTTCCAAGCCACCAAGATCACATGTTTAACACATATTTGTCAGCTAAAGTGCCTTACCAAGGCTGAATTGAGCATCCCGCCAGACCTCTTGTCTGGTGACCCAAACTCAACACTATTCTTCACCATCTTCTCATATGGTGTCTTTATGTCCACTGGTCGTGTCGTCGTGAAGATGATTCTCCTCGAAATTCCAGCATTATCAGTGACAGCATCTGTTCCACGCTGCGTTTGTGGCTGCTCCACCACGCCCACCTCAACCTCCGGACGGAGCCGAAACATGATGTGCACCCCATCCACCTCGACCTTCTTCACCTGGTCCTTGTCTATGCTCGCCAGGAAGTCGCTGTACGGGACACTGATGTACGTCGTCTGCGGCCAGGGCTCCGAGCCAGGCAGCGCGATCTCCGGCCGCAGCATGCGGAGCGCGAATATGGCGAAGCCGAGCTGGAGCAGGAGGAACCCCATCTCCCGCCCCTGCACTATGGGCTACCAAAGCCATCGCCCAACGCCGCCACCCTTCAGCAGCCGCCGCCGCCACTTATTCTCCCCCTCTTCGACAAAGGCTGCGGCGCGGCGGCGCTCGTGGTGCTCGTGCTGGTGCTATCGCCCGCTGGCTCCGCCGCCGCGTCGCGGTCGCCATCTCCGGCCGAGGAGGCCTCGCCCGGCCCGGAGGCGTCCGCACCGTCGCTATCGCTCTCGATGTTGGCGCGCGCCGCCGGCGGGCAGCGGATGCGGCGGTGGATGAGAGCGAACCCCAGGCCCCGCGGCGGCACAGCGGAGAGGCGGATGGACGCGGCCCCGCCTCCGGCCGCGGCTCTCCCGGGGAGGGGGCGAAGAAGTGACCGGGAGGGGGACGCGATGGTAAGCGAGGCGAGGGTTTCAGCGGCGGCGGAGGCCATCGGAGGGGGAGAGGGAGGGGAGGCGAGCCTCAAACCCTAGACTCGCGACCGGGAGGATAAGAGAGCACCAGAGAGAGCTCGACTCGAGCTCCTGCGCGTGTGGAGGAATCGGTGGGGAGGTGTCGCGCTCGGGGTGAGGAGAGGAGGGAGAGGAGAGATGAGGAACGGAGGAAGGCAGAGGCCGAGACGAGACGGGACGGAGGGAAGGGGTGGGGAGGAGGAGGTGTTGGCGGCGGCAGCGCGTGGGTGGAGAACTTGAAGGGCGTCGGGGGCGTGCGCGTGGGTGCGGGGTTCTGGGTGTTCAATGATGTGCATGATCCGGATGATTTTGGCCTTAGGATCTTCAATGAGTAAGAGAAGAAGGCTTGAGGAGAGATCCAGGCTATTCATTTGTATGAAGTTGGATTACTTTGGTACACAAATCTGGGTGGACTTAGATTAGACATGACTGTGGAGGTGGTTGAGGGGGTGGCTTTAGTAAAGAAAATTTTGGTGTATTATAGAGGGGTAGAGATTTCCACTATATACCCCTCTTTTAATATTGAAAAAGTAGATGAGTAGTTACAATATATCATTTAATAAGGGCATGTGTAGTCCAATAACATTATTTCTTCTTAGATTTAGTGTCACATTGGTCTGTACGTATGATTGGTTATAAAACTTATATTGCAAGGATGGAGGGAGTACCACTTCATTGAAAGTTTTATTATTAGTGATTTATGCTCCATTGTAAATAGCTTTTGGCTTCTAGCTTCCAGAAGCCTTTGAATCGTGTTGGCTTCTTAACACTTTTTTCTTTGTATTGTCCATAGAGATGTAACGGTGTTATTTAATTTTTCCTTATTTTTCTTTAATTTAATGTTTCAAAAAAATTATTAGCCGCTAAGTACTTTTTCAACAAAAAGATAAAAGTCACCAGAAAAAGTCAAATTGAACGGAACCTCCTTGCTATAGTTAGGAAATATTCGGATTACCACTATGCACTAAAACCATGTTGGTTATACGTGAACAATATTGAAGAGGTACAATAACTATTGGCCATTCACAAATTGCCGTCAAGAAGAATTAACTTACTGCTCGACTAGCTACGTACCACACTAACCTAAGGGGTGTTCGTATTAGCTTCCACAAATAACTTTTGGTCTTTTTTTTTGGCTTTTTTAGGATTTTTGGCTTCGGTTTTTGGAAGCCAAAATAAATGGGATGGCTTCTCAAAACTGCTTCTCCAAGCTGCTTTCCAAGGCTAAAACTATATGTGTCGTCTGCGTCAACATCTGCACTGTCCATTGTCATCTTGAAAAGCATAAACAAAGTCATCAGCTATAGCTTAACAGAACAGGAAATCCAATGTGAATTGATGGAAGAAACACAATGGGCATATTCTTTTAGGCTATGGCTTATGTCTTTTAGCTGCGGCTTATTAGTCTAATGAATAGCGACTGTTGAAAGAAGACAAAACCAAAAGCCAGCTGAAAAGGCAAAAAGAAT
>CM029651.1:16268070-16323070 GCA_017311315.1 Dendrocalamus latiflorus | reverse complement strand
ATCAAGATTATTACAGTATAGTGTTCCACTATATCGTATAAGACATCAATAACATTTAAAGTAGCAGTACATGTAAATGATTAGTCTTATGCTAGAAAGAATGGAGCATGAAAAGCTGGGTTTAAAAACCATGTCCTCTGATCTAGTAGCAACTAATCAATTTTATAGAAGTATCCAAAAACTATTCGAGATTCACTCACTGCTGAATACTCCATATGCATGAGTTTATACCTTATGAAAATGGGTTAACAATTTATTCACTTCCAAATAATCATCAAACCAAAACTTGGTCCCAAAAAATTCCATAAACTTTGTTTACATATTCAGGATGGCTGAATGATGAATAGTCTTTTTTAACACTACTATTTTTTAATATGGAAATATCGAAAACTTTGGGAAATATTTTTCGAGAATAGCACATATTTATTTTGGACTATGGGGATTTGAACGCATGACATGTTAATTACACCCAACTTCACTACCAATACGGTATATGGCCACCCAAAAAAACAAAATACATATACGTTCCAAGAATACTGACTTCAAATAGTGTCTACTGTCTAAACTTTGTTACCATTATAACAAAGAACTGAAAAAATTCCAGCCATTTGTTTTGGAAAACAGTAATATTCCGGCCATTTTACATGCCATTTAAGTTTTAGCAGTTCCAACTAATGTTGCCTTAAATGAAGTTGAAGGAATAACATTAAAAAAGTAAATTGTTTCTCATTGGCCAAACAAGGACACAAAAGGATTTAGTGAGCTGCAAAGTTTTACCTTTCTCTCCAATGTAACCCTTGTGTCTGTTTCCTTTTTTTTTCTTTGACCTCCCCACACGACAAATAGACTCTATATTGGATGGAGAGAAGCCCTTCTCATTGTTGAAATGAGCAAAGTGGATGATGCACCAGATCCAGTAATATCATTCGACGTAATTAGAAACTCCAAAGAAGGTGCTACTTCAGAAGGGTACTCATTATCTTCCGCGTTCTAATTTTTTCAGCAAGAAAATTAACATGAGATTTTGTACTAACATTTATTTACTAACAAGTGCAAATACAAGCAAAGCAGCCTCGTTAGTCTATGCAGCAAAGAATGGCTCCTTAAAATTATTTGTTGGCTTAATAAGATTTGAGAAAACAAGCGGATTTAGTGACACAAGTTTGGCATATTAAATTTTACAGCATTTCAACGTATACTTGATAGCAAACTGTTGCGTCAAAATTACAGGGAATGGAAAAAAGTAAGTATTATGCTAGCCATATACATAATGTCTTCCACTATTAGCTATATATGCTAGTATCACAAAAATTATGAGAAAAAATAACACATACATATAGCATTTGGACATAGCCATCGTATCAAATAGGTGCATTACAGGAGGGAATACCTGTCTAGCTTAAAACCAATTACTGCACTAAAACACATAAAGAATACATTTGAGTATAACTTTCAGAAATATGTAGCCCATGAAAGGCTGACTCATTCTATGAAAGGGCGTCTATAATTTCGAGTATTTGTATGCTTTACAAAAATGGTCTAGTGTTGTACATGAAGAATAATTCAGCATGAAATATACCTCTAATATGGAATATGAATTGCAACAAGAAAAGCACTTGTGTTGCTCTCCAAGAGATGTGGTTTGCTTGTACAAACAAGAAATTGTCAGGGAAAACCAAGAAAATTTTGCACTGTACATATTTTTTGTATACTTCAGATTTGACAACATTTCTATCAATATTATCAAGACCATATCACTTACTTCAGCAAACCATAACAATTATCTGACACATAAGCTCATGTATGCCATTTATTTTGAAAATCCGCACACTAAATCAAGCATAATGAGAAAATAAGGTCACATTGACAAAATTTTCATTTCTGCTCAATCAAGATAGTTTTATATGGAATTGTTTCCACAAGAGTGCAGCATATATGAGTACGTGAACAATCATACTTGAATAAAAGTCTAGATTTGGCCGTACTTTAGTCATTTATTTTTTTTGAAAACATTACGTATCTTTTTCACATAATGAGAGAAATAGGTACATAACCTAACAAGCTGTTTTGAAGGCAGATGGTGTTAGCAAATTTTTTAAAGAAATTTCAGTTGCATGTCGGACCCATATGACAACCAAACATTCCTTGTTTCAAAAAGAAAAAAAAGACCAAGCATTTACAAACCTATTAGTAGTAGTTTTGTTAGAATTTAGAAAGGTTACTAGGCAGTCTAGGCTTTTCGTCTAAGGGAATGGAAAGCCCTATCTTATGGCATTCGACTAGAGAATAGCAGCAAAATATTCAGTTTGGATTTGAATTTGAACTCTTTCTCATCATATTTTCAACTCTAGTAGTATTCCTAAAAGCATTATCAGTTAGCGCATCCCAATGTGTAGTACCTATATATACAGGCATTAAGTAATACAACATCAATACCAGATCACGCAGACGCTAAGTTTGCTTTTCCCCTGCAATGTTTAGTACCCCTTCTCTCCAAAGGTGGAACGCAACAAAATAAAATATCACCTCTTTTTCTCTCACCCACTTGTCTGAAAGGAGTGCCGAAGAAATAGGGAAGAAACCGTACGAAGAAAGCAAAGATTTCACCTGGACGAGCTCCATGACGAAGTGCACGTCCTTGGAGTAGAGCTCCTGGCTGAGGTAGTTCACCGCCTGGTGCAAGTCGTCGTCCGCCAATGGGTTCTGCTCGTCGCGGCAGATGTAGCAGCGGTTGCGCCGGATCCTCTCCACGTGCTCCCGGGCCGCCGCCGCCATCGCCACCGGTGACGAGGACGACGAAATTTGCGTGCGCGGTTACGGCAGCTCGCTGGGCTTCTGACGGGAGGAGATGGTCGGGGGTTTGGGAGGTGGAAAGTGGAGGAGAAGCCGAGGTGGCTCTTGGGCTTCTTTATAGAGTTGGGTCCCTTGTTGCAAAGAGCACTCCGATCTGATCTTGAAAATAAACCCTTGCACTTCCTATGCACGAGGAGACGTTTCGGAACCGCTGCAGCCAAACCATAAACTAACCATAAAGTGGGGCTCATTTATCGCAAAGGATAAAATTCCTATATTCCAAGTACTGCACATGGATTATATAGGTTCTCTTGGGAACAATACGAAACACAAGTAGAGAATGGTGATCGGTTCGGCTGAAAAGCTCATGGCTTATGGCTGAAAACACTGTAGCTGGCTAAAAAAAGTACTGTAGCTGACAGAGACTTATTTAGCATAATTAAATTTAAAAAAAAAATTAAAAATATAAAAAATATGTTAGCCCATTACGTATAATACAAACAAATACGGGAAAAAAAAAGAACCGGCAAAAAAGCTCAACAAAAAGCCAAAAGTTCAGAAAAAGACGAAACTTATGAATAGTGAAAAATAAGCCAGAAGCTAGAAGCCGAAGCCGAGTTGATCAGGGCTAATCCCATCGCAATTTTATTTTATGGTAGATCGTACGGACCTCTGGCTAGTTTTTGAAAACTGTGACTTCGGTAAATGTTATAGATAAGGGCATGTACAACCCACAGACAAGAGCTTATCTGCAAGTTCTTGGAATTCACAATACAGACAGCTAAACAGACAGCTCGTACAACCCACAGACAGGGGCTGTCTGTTTGACTGTCTTCAAGTTGTTTAATGCTTGTATGTAGCCATGATCAATCATGAATATCATTCCTATGGGCCATTGTGTTGCTAGTTGATATAAAATAGAACAAGCATAAATACGTTAAATATAATTGCAATATTTTTTTAGAACCACCAATATAATTGATATTATATATAATGTAATATAATATTCTTTCATAAATCAAATATAACATAATATGAATGCAACAGTTTTGTCTAATGTTCACACAACTAGCATGCATGTTCAAGCAATCAACATATTCACACTATGAGTCATGTTCGAACAATCAACATATTCACACATTCACAGAAAAATACTGAAACAAGAGTTCTTCAGGCACAGTGATAGCATACAGTACATGAGACAAGAATGCTCACAGAAACCTGTTTTCAGCATGCTCACCAAGCATTTTCAGTCACAATGATAGCATTTTCAGTACATGTGGCTAGCTAATTGCTTCAAGAATCTAGCATTGTGGACTCAGCACAATAGGAAAAGAAAAATTAGAAACATGGAAGCAGCCATTTTCAGACAAGTCGCAGCTTGCACAATGACATTCAGTTTTCAGAAATAATATATAGAAGCTACTGGTCATGTTCGTATAGAAGGCATGTCTCTCAAGTTGTATAATTTAAGTACCTGTAATGCCCAAACACATACTACTGCAGTCATTCAGATAACAAAAACATACTACTGCAGTCATTCAGTTTTCAGAAAAATACAACTGCAGTCATTCAGTTTTCAGAAAAATACAACTGCAGTCATTCAGTTTTCAGAAAAATATATGACACAGGACAGGCAATGAACAGAAAATACATACCAAATTAGATACTTCCAGGAAAAAGCATTTACTGCAGTGAACGGGAGAACGACTTCACATGGGAGAATGAGCGCTCGCCGTCGCCTCACGACGCGACGACTTCGTTCTCTGTCCTCATTTACTGCAGTGAACGGGAGAACGACTTCACATGGGAGAATGAGCGCTCGCCGTCGCCTCACGACGCGACGACTTCGTTCTCTGTCCTCATTTACTGCAGTGAACGGGGGGTGTTGTAGGGGTGGCCCAACCCCCTGTGTCTGGGCCGTGCAACTAGTCAAACATGTAATAGGCCCAATAGTGTAGAGGAATATAACAGTGTAAATATACCAGTATACCCCCATCCTTTGTAAAATACTAAGGGGTAGAATGGGGATTTCCCATTCTACCCCACTCACATATATATAAGCCCCCAGGAGGGGCAAAGGGGGGGATCCTCTCATTTCTCACCACCACTCCACAGCTCTAGCTCTCCTCTTCCTCTCCTACCAGTCCCCTTCTTCCCTGTTTGGCCCGTAGCCACAACAGATGGCGCCGTCCGTGGGGACTGGACGAGAAGTCGCGTGAAGAAGAGTCGTCATCACGAGGAAGATGTGCTCCGCGACAGGGCTGGGATCTGGAACAAAAAGTACCGTCAAAGGTAAGAAAAGGTAGATCTGAAAGGCCCATCCTTCTTGCATGATTAGTCTTCGTGCAGACGTGATAGATCCATCGATCCTTCATCTATTGTTAAGCACTGTTTGGGTAGTAAAAGTGTTACGCCGCTCGCCGAGCTGCGGCCTCATCGCCTCTGCGCAGAGTCCGAGTCGCTCCGCAGCGGCGGCCCCCGTGCTGCAAGTATCGAGCAAAGCGGATGAAGGATGCGTTCGCGAAGCTACCCGTATGCCTTCGGCTCCCAACGCCAGCCCCGAAGTGCACCTCGCCAAGTGTGCCTTCGCGCCAGCCTCTCCGCGCATCCGCGAGCTCCGTGTATCCATCCATGCAAAAATCTGTCCAAGTCTACCTGTCCACGAACCATGCATGCAATTTGAGAGATGTCCATGCATGCGTTAGCAGCAAGGTGCACACACAAAGTATCCATCCGTCCACCATTCTGGCATACATGCATATTCATCCATATACGGCGGCTCCGAGCGGTGGATAGGCCCGCGTATACGGCGGTTCTGCGCAAGGGATGGATCCGCGTATACGGCAGAGGCTCGCCTCCGCGTGGCTCAGCATGGACTTCGCAACTGTGGCATCGACCTCGCCTCTGCGCGGACTTCGCAGCTACGGCGTCGTCCTCGCCTCCGTGCGCCTGCGCATGGATTTCGCAACTGCGGCATCGACCTCGCCTCCGCGCGGACCTCGCAGCTGCGGCATCGACCTCGCCTCCACGCGCCTGCGCATGGACTTCGCAACTGCGGCATCGACCTCGCCTCCGCGCGGACCTCGCAGCTGCGGCGTCGACCTCGCCTCCGCGCGCCTGCGCATGGACTTCGCAACTGCGGCGTCGACCTCGCCTACGCGTGGCTCAGCGCGGACTTCGCAGCGGCGGCGTAGACCTCACTCTGAACGGGTGCTCACGGCCATCCTCGGCAACGACGGCGGCTGACGGCAGCGCTGCGCTCCGGGGATGGCCTCATCTCCAGGGAGATGCGTGGGAAGCAGCCATCTGTATATGCATGCACGTGCGGCTCCTGAGATGGCCTCACACGTCCCACCCTGCCGAGGCGTCTTCGCCCATGTACGCGCCGGAGTCTCCGCCGAGCCACCATGCCGCGTCAAGCGTCTCCGCGCCGGAGTCTTCGCCAAGCCGCCATGCTGCGCCTTCGCATCTCCGCGTCGCCTCCGGGAGTTGGACTTCGCATCTTTGTCGAGCTCTCCGGAGTCTTCGCCAAGCCCGCGTGGACTTCACCGGCCCCCGCCTCGGCTCCGGGAGGTCTTCGGCTCAGCTCCATCGTGCTTCGCCATGACCCCGGCCACGCGATGTCGAGTCTCCGCGCCGGGCATCCGCTCGACGTAGCGCCCCTGTTTTGCAGTCTGCACCAAGCACCCATCCATCCAGGCGCAACATCTCCGCACGACGCCGGACTCGAGTGGGCATGCGTGAACCCGTGAAGTAGCATGCACTCATGCATGCACCCGGTATCCACGCGTCTGCTCGCACCCTGGCCGCCTTGCATGCATGCGCGTACGTGGCGCGTACGCTACGGCGTCTCCACGCAGCTACGGCAGGCGCATACATGGCGCCTCCGCTGCGACTCTCCGCACAGTCGACCTCAGCGTGATCCTCCGCCTCCGAGTACAATCGTAGAAACCAAGTGGAGCAATCCTCCACGCCGCAGCTCCGGCCGAAGAATGACTCAGTACGTCGCTCGCCTCCGCGATGCCCCGAACTCCAGCTTCGACCTTTGCTCGCCTCCGTGCCGCAGCCAAAAGCCATCAGGGAGTGCGCCCCCTCCGTGCGAAGCCAGCGTCGAGCCTCCGCTCCACAGACTCCGCGCTATGGATTGGGGCCTCGTCTCCAGGCGGCGGCCTGTGCGCAGGCGATGCAGGGACCCCGCGCAGATGAAGTCTCGACCCATGCTTTGCTGGAATCCAAGCAGGCCATGGTGCCAGGCTTAGGGTGGTCCTATGATCTTCCGACGTCCGGTGGCAGCGCGGGGGACCTCCCACACGGCAATCTTCGAAGCCCACGAGGAGTTTGGTTCAGGCGTGGGCAAGGCCTCGCTCGGCGTGCGGAGACCGGTGCGGAGCCAACGTTGAAGACGCTGACGCGACTATAAAGAAGGCGTCGCATTGAGCTCTGCTCTGCGCGCCATAGTCCACGGACTCTAAATAAGACGTAGCGTCGAGTCTAGCTCCGCACGCGCGAGTCTCCGGACTACAAAGAAGGCGTCGCATCGAGCTCTGCTCTGCGCGCCATAGTCCACGTACTCTAAATAAGACGTAGCGTCGAGCCTAGCTCCGCACGCGCGAGTCTCCGGACTATAAAGAAGGCGTCGCATCGAGCTCTGCTCTGCGCGCCATAGTCCACGGACTCTAAATAAGACGTAGCGTCGAGCCTAGCTCCGCACGCGCGAGTCTCCGGACTATAAAGAAGGCGTCGCATCGAGCTCTGCTCTGCGCGCCATAGTCCACGGACTCTAAACAAGACGTAGCGTCGAGCCTAGCTCCGCACGCACTCTACGGAGTATAAATAAGACGCAGCGGGGGGACGCCTTCGTGCGCACTCTACGGAGTATAAAGAAGACGTAGCGTCGAGTCTAGCTCCGCACGCGCGAGTCTCCGGACTATAAAGAAGGCGTCGCATCGAGCTCTGCTCTGCGCGCCATAGTCCACGGACTCTAAATAAGACGTAGCGTCGAGCCTAGCTCCGCACGCGCGAGTCTCCGGACTATAAAGAAGGCGTCGCATCGAGCTCTGCTCTGCGCGCCACAGTCCACGGACTCTAAATAAGACGTAGCGTCGAGTCTAGCTCCGCACGCGCGAGTCTCCGGACTATAAAGAAGGCGTCGCATCGAGCTCTGCTCTGCGCGCCATAGTCCACGGACTCTAAATAAGACGTAGCGTCGAGCCTAGCTCCGCACGCGCGAGTCTCCGGACTATAAAGAAGGCGTCGCATCGAGCTCTGCTCTGCGCGCCATAGTCCACGGACTCTAAATAAGACGTAGCGTCGAGCCTAGCTCCGCACGCGCGAGTCTCCGGACTATAAAGAAGGCGTCGCATTGAGCTCTGCTCTGCGCGCCATAGCCCACGGACTCTAAATCAGACGTACCGTCGAGGTCCGCCTCCGCACGCGCGAGTCTCCGGACTATAAAGAAAGTCGTAGCGTCGAGGTTCGCCTCCGCACGCACCAGTTATCCTCACGCAATCCACGGAGTATAAAAATTGCGCAATGGCCGAGACACTAGGGAGTGCCTCGCCTTCGTGATGCGGCACCCGGATGTCGCACCTTCGAGCGCGTGGCACCAGGGAGTGTATCACTCCGTTTTGAAGGTAGGGGAACGGCGGTCTCGCCTCCCTACCTCGGCGTGCGTAGTGCCTTCGGCCTACGCGCCAAGCGCCCGCTCTCCGCGGGCACTCCATTTTGAAGGTAGGGGAACGGCGGTCTCGCCTCCCTACCTCGACGTGCGTAGTGCCGTCGGCCTACGCCCCAAGCGCCCGCTATCCGCGGGCACTCCTTTTTGAAGGTAGGGGAACGACGGTCTCGCCTCCCTACCTCGGCGTGCGTTGTGCCTTCGGCCTACGCGCCAAGCGCCCGCTCTCCGCGGGCACTCCATTTTGAAGGTAGGGGAACGGCGGTCTCGCCTCCCTACCTCGGCGTGCGTAGTGCCGTCGGCCTACGCCCCAAGCGCCCGCTATCCGCGGGCACTCCTTTTTGAAGTTAGGGGAACGGCGGTCTCGCCTCCCTACCTCGGCGTGCGCAGTGCCTTCGGCCTACGCGCCAAGCGCCCGCTCTCCGCGGGCACTCCGTTTTGAAGGTAGGGGAACGGCGGTCTCGCCTCCCTACCTCGGCGTGCGTAGTGCCGTCGGCCTACGCCCCAAGCGCCCGCTATCCGCGGGCACTCCTTTTTGAAGGTAGGGGAACGGCGGTCTCGCCTCCCTACCTCGGCGTGCGTAGTGCCTTCGGCCTACGCGCCGAGCGCCCGCTCTCCGCGGGCACTCCGTTTTGAAGGTAGGGGAACGGCGGTCTCGCCTCCCTACCTCGGCGTGCGTAGTGCCTTCGGCCTGCCCTCCAAGCGCCCGCTCTCCGCGGGCACTCTGTTTTGAAGGTAGGGGAACGGCGGTCTCGCCTCCCTACCTCGGCGTGCGTAGTGCCTTCGGCCTGCGCTCCAAGCGCCCGCTCTCCGCGGGCACTCCGTTTTGAAGGTAGGGGAACGGCGGTCTCGCCTCCCTACCTCGGCGTGCGTAGTGCCTTCGGCCTACGCGCCAAGCGCCCGCTCTCCGCGGGCACTCCGTTTTGAAGGTAGGGGAACGGCGGTCTCGCCTCCCTACCTCGGCGTGCGTAGTGCCTTCGGCCTACGCTCCAAGCGCCCGCTCTCCGCGGGCACTCCTTTTCGAAGGTAGGAGAACAACAGTGTCGGCGCGTCTTCGGCGCTCGACTTCGCCGTCCGCCTTGTAGGCATCGCCTCGGCGGGACGACACGTCTTCGGCGCTCGACGACACGTCTTCAGCGCTCGACTCCGCCGTCCGCCTCGTAGGCATCGCCTCGGCGGGACGGCACGTCTTGGGCGCTCGACGGCGCGTCTTCGGCGCTCGACTTCGCCGTCCGCCTGGTAGGCATCGCCTCGGCGGGACGGCACGTCTTCGGCGCTCGACAACACGTCCTCGGCGCTCGACTCCGCCGTCCGCCTCGTAGGCATCGCCTCGGCAGGACGGCACGTCTTGGGCGCTCGACGGCGCGTCTTCGGCGCTCGACAACACGCCGTCGGCACTCGACTCCGCCGTCCGCCTTGTAGGCATCGCCTAGGCGAGACGGCACGTCTTCGGCGCTCGACTCCGCCGTCCGACTCGTAGGCATCGCCTCGGCGGGACGGCACGTCTTGGGCGCTCGACGGCGCGTCTTCAGCGCTCGACAACACGCCTTCGACCTCGACTCCGCCGTCCGCCTCGTAGGCATCGCCTCGGCGGGATGGCACGTCTTGGGCGCTCGACGGCGCGTCTTCGGCGCTCGACGGCGCGTCTTCGGCGCTCGACTTCGCCGTCCGCCTGGTAGGCATCGCCTCGGCGGGACGGCACGTCTTCGGCGCTCGAAGACACGTCTTCGACGCTCGACTCCGCCGTCCGCCTCGTAGGCATCGCCTCGGCGGGACGGCACGTCTTGGGCGCTCGACGGCGCGTCTTCGGCGCTCGACGACACGCCTTCGGCCTCGACTCCGCCGTCCGCCTCGTAGGCATCGCCTCGGCGGGACGGCACGTCTTGGGCACTCGACGGCGCGTCTTCGGCGCTCGACTTCGCCGTCCGCCTTGTAGGCATCGCCTCGGCGGGACGGCACGTCTTCGGCGCTCGACGACACGTCGTCGGCGCTCGACTCCGCCGTCCGCCTCGTAGGCATCGCCTCGGCGGGACGGCACGTCTTGGGCGCTCGACGGCGCGTCTTCGGCGCTCGACTTCGCCGTCCGCCTGGTAGGCATCGCCTCGGCGGGACGGCACGTCTTCGGCGCTCGACGACACGTCCTCGGCGCTCGACTCCGCCGTCCGCCTCGTAGGCATCGCCTCGGCGGGACGGCACGTCTTGGGCGCTCGACGGCGCGTCTTCGGCGCTCGACAACACGCCGTCGGCACTCGACTCCGCCGTCCGCCTTGTAGGCATCGCCTAGGCGAGACGGCACGTCTTCGGCGCTCGACTCCGCCGTCCGACTCGTAGGCATCGCCTCGGTGGGACGGCACGTCTTGGGCGCTCGACGGCGCGTCTTCAGCGCTCGACAACACGCCTTCGACCTCGACTCCGCCGTCCGCCTCGTAGGCATCGCCTCGGCGGGATGGCACGTCTTGGGCGCTCGACGGCGCGTCTTCGGCGCTCGACGGCGCGTCTTCGGCGCTCGACTTCGCCGTCCGCCTGGTAGGCATCGCCTCGGCGGGACGGCACGTCTTCGGCGCTCGAAGACACGTCTTCGACGCTCGACTCCGCCGTCCGCCTCGTAGGCATCGCCTCGGCGGGACGGCACGTCTTGGGCGCTCGACGGCGCGTCTTCGGCGCTCGACGACACGCCTTCGGCCTCGACTCCGCCGTCCGCCTCGTAGGCATCGCCTCGGCGGGACGGCACGTCTTGGGCACTCGACGGCGCGTCTTCGGCGCTCGACTTCGCCGTCCGCCTGGTAGGCATCGCCTCGGCGGGACGGCACGTCTTCGGCGCTCGACGACACGTCTTCGGCGCTCAACTCCGCCGTCCGCCTCGTAGGCATCGCCTCGGCGGGACGGCACGTCTTGGGCGCTCGACGGCGCGTCATCGGCGCTCGACTTCGCCGTCCGCCTGGTAGGCATCGCCTCGGCGGGACGGCACGTCTTCGGCGCTCGACGACACGTCCTCGGCGCTCGACTCCGCCGTCCGCCTCGTAGGCATCGCCTCGGCGGGACGGCACGTCTTGGGCGCTCGACGGCGCGTCTTCGGCGCTCGACAACACGCCGTCGGCACTCGACTCCGCCGTCCGCCTTGTAGGCATCGCCTAGGCGAGACGGCACGTCTTCGGCGCTCGACTCCGCCGTCCGCCTCGTAGGCATCGCCTCGGCGGGACGGCACGTCTTGGGCGCTCGACGGCGCGTCTTCAGCGCTCGACGACACGCCTTCGACCTCGACTCCGCCGTCCGCCTCGTAGGCATCGCCTCGGCGGGATGGCACGTCTTGGGCGCTCGACGGCGCGTCTTCGGCGCTCGACGGCGCGTCTTCGGCGCTCGACTTCGCCGTCCGCCTGGTAGGCATCGCCTCGGCGGGACGGCACGTCTTCGGCGCTCGAAGACACGTCTTCGGCGCTCGACTCCGCCGTCCGCCTCGTAGGCATCGCCTCGGCGGGACGGCACGTCTTGGGCGCTCGACGGCGCGTCTTCGGCGCTCGACGACACGCCTTCGGCCTCGACTCCGCCGTCCGCCTCGTAGGCATCGCCTCGGCGGGACGGCACGTCTTGGGCACTCGACGGCGCGTCTTCGGCGCTCGACTTCGCCGTCCGCCTGGTAGGCATCGCCTCGGCGGGACGGCACGTCTTCGGCGCTCGACGACACGTCTTCGACGCTCAACTCCGCCGTCCGCCTCGTAGGCATCGCCTCGGCGGGACGGCACGTCTTGGGCGCTCGACGGCGCGTCTTCGGCGCTCGACTTCGCCGTCCGCCTGGTAGGCATCGCCTCGGCGGGACGGCACGTCTTCGGCGCTCGACGACACGTCCTCGGCGCTCGACTTCGCCGTCCGCCTGGTAGGCATCGCCTCGGCGGGACGGCACGTCTTCGGCGCTCGACGACACGTCCTCGGCGCTCGACTCCGCCGTCCGCCTCGTAGGCATCGCCTCGGCGGGACGGCACGTCTTGGGCGCTCGACGGCGCGTCTTCGGCGCTCGACGACACGCCTTCGGCCTCGACTCCGCCGTCCGCCTCGTAGGCATCGCCTCGGCGGGACGGCACGTCTTGGGCACTCGACGGCGCGTCTTCGGCGCTCGACTTCGCCGTCCGCCTGGTAGGCATCGCCTCGGCGGGACGGCACGTCTTCGGCGCTCGACGACACGTCTTCGACGCTCAACTCCGCCGTCCGCCTCGTAGGCATCGCCTCGGCGGGACGGCACGTCTTGGGCGCTCGACGGCGCGTCTTCGGCGCTCGACTTCGCCGTCCGCCTGGTAGGCATCGCCTCGGCGGGACGGCACGTCTTCGGCGCTCGACGACACGTCCTCGGCGCTCGACTTCGCCGTCCGCCTGGTAGGCATCGCCTCGGCGGGACGGCACGTCTTCGGCGCTCGACGACACGTCCTCGGCGCTCGACTCCGCCGTCCGCCTCGTAGGCATCGCCTCGGCGGGACGGCACGTCTTGCGCACTCGACGGCGCGTCTTCGGCGCTCGACAACACGCCGTCGGCACTCGACTCCGCCGTCCGCCTTGTAGGCATCGCCTAGGCGAGACGGCACGTCTTCGGCGCTCGACTCCGCCGTCCGACTCGTAGGCATCGCCTCGGCGGGACGGCACGTCTTGGGCGCTCGACGGCGCGTCTTCAGCGCTCGACAACACGCCTTCGACCTCGACTCCGCCGTCCGCCTCGTAGGCATCGCCTCGGCGGGATGGCACGTCTTGGGCGCTCGACGGCGCGTCTTCGGCGCTCGACGGCGCGTCTTCGGCGCTCGACTTCGCCGTCCGCCTGGTAGGCATCGCCTCGGCGGGACGGCACGTCTTCGGCGCTCGAAGACACGTCTTCGACGCTCGACTCCGCCGTCCGCCTCGTAGGCATCGCCTCGGCGGGACGGCACGTCTTGGGCGCTCGACGGCGCGTCTTCGGCGCTCGACGACACGCCTTCGGCCTCGACTCCGCCGTCCGCCTCGTAGGCATCGCCTCGGCGGGACGGCACGTCTTGGGCACTCGACGGCGCGTCTTCGGCGCTCGACTTCGCCGTCCGCCTGGTAGGCATCGCCTCGGCGGGACGGCACGTCTTCGGCGCTCGACGACACGTCTTCGGCGCTCAACTCCGCCGTCCGCCTCGTAGGCATCGCCTCGGCGGGACGGCACGTCTTGGGCGCTCGACGGCGCGTCTTCGGCGCTCGACTTCGCCGTCCGCCTGGTAGGCATCGCCTCGGCGGGACGGCACGTCTTCGGCGCTCGACGACACGTCCTCGGCGCTCGACTCCGCCGTCCGCCTCGTAGGCATCGCCTCGGCGGGACGGCACGTCTTGGGCGCTCGACGGCGCGTCTTCGGCGCTCGACAACACGCCGTCGGCACTCGACTCCGCCGTCCGCCTTGTAGGCATCGCCTAGGCGAGACGGCACGTCTTCGGCGCTCGACTCCGCCGTCCGCCTCGTAGGCATCGCCTCGGCGGGACGGCACGTCTTGGGCGCTCGACGGCGCGTCTTCAGCGCTCGACGACACGCCTTCGACCTCGACTCCGCCGTCCGCCTCGTAGGCATCGCCTCGGCGGGATGGCACGTCTTGGGCGCTCGACGGCGCGTCTTCGGCGCTCGACGGCGCGTCTTCGGCGCTCGACTTCGCCGTCCGCCTGGTAGGCATCGCCTCGGCGGGACGGTACGTCTTCGGCGCTCGAAGACACGTCTTCGGCGCTCGACTCCGCCGTCCGCCTCGTAGGCATCGCCTCGGCGGGACGGCACGTCTTGGGCGCTCGACGGCGCGTCTTCGGCGCTCGACGACACGCCTTCGGCCTCGACTCCGCCGTCCGCCTCGTAGGCATCGCCTCGGCGGGACGGCACGTCTTGGGCACTCGACGGCGCGTCTTCGGCGCTCGACTTCGCCGTCCGCCTGGTAGGCATCGCCTCGGCGGGACGGCACGTCTTCGGCGCTCGACGACACGTCTTCGACGCTCAACTCCGCCGTCCGCCTCGTAGGCATCGCCTCGGCGGGACGGCACGTCTTGGGCGCTCGACGGCGCGTCTTCGGCGCTCGACTTCGCCGTCCGCCTGGTAGGCATCGCCTCGGCGGGACGGCACGTCTTCGGCGCTCGACGACACGTCCTCGGCGCTCGACTTCGCCGTCCGCCTGGTAGGCATCGCCTCGGCGGGACGGCACGTCTTCGGCGCTCGACGACACGTCCTCGGCGCTCGACTCCGCCGTCCGCCTCGTAGGCATCGCCTCGGCGGGACGGCACGTCTTGCGCGCTCGACGGCGCGTCTTCGGCGCTCGACAACACGCCGTCGGCACTCGACTCCGCCGTCCGCCTTGTAGGCATCGCCTAGGCGAGACGGCACGTCTTCGGCGCTCGACTCCGCCGTCCGACTCGTAGGCATCGCCTCGGCGGGACGGCACGTCTTGGGCGCTCGACGGCGCGTCTTCAGCGCTCGACAACACGCCTTCGACCTCGACTCCGCCGTCCGCCTCGTAGGCATCGCCTCGGCGGGATGGCACGTCTTGGGCGCTCGACGGCGCGTCTTCGGCGCTCGACGGCGCGTCTTCGGCGCTCGACTTCGCCGTCCGCCTGGTAGGCATCGCCTCGGCGGGACGGCACGTCTTCGGCGCTCGAATACACGTCTTCGACGCTCGACTCCGCCGTCCGCCTCGTAGGCATCGCCTCGGCGGGACGGCACGTCTTGGGCGCTCGACGGCGCGTCTTCGGCGCTCGACGACACGCCTTCGGCCTCGACTCCGCCGTCCGCCTCGTAGGCATCGCCTCGGCGGGACGGCACGTCTTGGGCACTCGACGGCGCGTCTTCGGCGCTCGACTTCGCCGTCCGCCTGGTAGGCATCGCCTCGGCGGGACGGCACGTCTTCGGCGCTCGACGACACGTCTTCGGCGCTCAACTCCGCCGTCCGCCTCGTAGGCATCGCCTCGGCGGGACGGCACGTCTTGGGCGCTCGACGGCGCGTCTTCGGCGCTCGACTTCGCCGTCCGCCTGGTAGGCATCGCCTCGGCGGGACGGCACGTCTTCGGCGCTCGACGACACGTCCTCGGCGCTCGACTCCGCCGTCCGCCTCGTAGGCATCGCCTCGGCGGGACGGCACGTCTTGGGCGCTCGACGGCGCGTCTTCGGCGCTCGACAACACGCCGTCGGCACTCGACTCCGCCGTCCGCCTTGTAGGCATCGCCTAGGCGAGACGGCACGTCTTCGGCGCTCGACTCCGCCGTCCGCCTCGTAGGCATCGCCTCGGCGGGACGGCACGTCTTGGGCGCTCGACGGCGCGTCTTCAGCGCTCGACGACACGCCTTCGACCTCGACTCCGCCGTCCGCCTCGTAGGCATCGCCTCGGCGGGATGGCACGTCTTGGGCGCTCGACGGCGCGTCTTCGGCGCTCGACGGCGCGTCTTCGGCGCTCGACTTCGCCGTCCGCCTGGTAGGCATCGCCTCGGCGGGACGGCACGTCTTCGGCGCTCGAAGACACGTCTTCGGCACTCGACTCCGCCGTCCGCCTCGTAGGCATCGCCTCGGCGGGACGGCACGTCTTGGGCGCTCGACGGCGCGTCTTCGGCGCTCGACGACACGCCTTCGGCCTCGACTCCGCCGTCCGCCTCGTAGGCATCGCCTCGGCGGGACGGCACGTCTTGGGCACTCGACGGCGCGTCTTCGGCGCTCGACTTCGCCGTCCGCCTGGTAGGCATCGCCTCGGCGGGACGGCACGTCTTCGGCGCTCGACGACACGTCTTCGGCGCTCAACTCCGCCGTCCGCCTCGTAGGCATCGCCTCGGCGGGACGGCACGTCTTGGGCGCTCGACGGCGCGTCTTCGGCGCTCGACTTCGCCGTCCGCCTGGTAGGCATCGCCTCGGCGGGACGGCACGTCTTCGGCGCTCGACGACACGTCCTCGGCGCTCGACTTCGCCGTCCGCCTGGTAGGCATCGCCTCGGCGGGACGGCACGTCTTCGGCGCTCGACGACACGTCCTCGGCGCTCGACTCCGCCGTCCGCCTCGTAGGCATCGCCTCGGCGGGACGGCACGTCTTGGGCGCTCGACGGCGCGTCTTCAGCGCTCGACAACACGCCTTCGACCTCGACTCCGCCGTCCGCCTCGTAGGCATCGCCTCGGTGGGATGGCACGTCTTGGGCGCTCGACGGCGCGTCTTCGGCGCTCGACGGCGCGTCTTCGGCGCTCGACTTCGCCGTCCGCCTGGTAGGCATCGCCTCGGCGGGACGGCACGTCTTCGGCGCTCGAAGACACGTCTTCGACGCTCGACTCCGCCGTCCGCCTCGTAGGCATCGCCTCGGCGGGACGGCACGTCTTGGGCGCTCGACGGCGCGTCTTCGGCGCTCGACGACACGCCTTCGGCCTCGACTCCGCCGTCCGCCTCGTAGGCATCGCCTCGGCGGGACGGCACGTCTTGGGCACTCGACGGCGCGTCTTCGGCGCTCGACTTCGCCGTCCGCCTGGTAGGCATCGCCTCGGCGGGACGGCACGTCTTCGGCGCTCGACGACACGTCGTCGGCGCTCAACTCCGCCGTCCGCCTCGTAGGCATCGCCTCGGCGGGACGGCACGTCTTGGGCGCTCGACGGCGCGTCTTCGGCGCTCGACTTCGCCGTCCGCCTGGTAGGCATCGCCTCGGCGGGACGGCACGTCTTCGGCGCTCGACGACACGTCGTCGGCGCTCAACTCCGCCGTCCGCCTCGTAGGCATCGCCTCGGCGGGACGGCACGTCTTGGGCGCTCGACGGCGCGTCTTCGGCGCTCGACTTCGCCGTCCGCCTGGTAGGCATCGCCTCGGCGGGACGGCACGTCTTCGGCGCTCGACGACACGTCCTCGGCGCTCGACTCCGCCGTCCGCCTCGTAGGCATCGCCTCGGCGGGACGGCACGTCTTGGGCGCTCGACGGCGCGTCTTCGGCGCTCGACAACACGCCGTCGGCACTCGACTCCGCCGTCCGCCTTGTAGGCATCGCCTAGGCGAGACGGCACGTCTTCGGCGCTCGACTCCGCCGTCCGCCTCGTAGGCATCGCCTCGGCGGGACGGCACGTCTTGGGCGCTCGACGGCGCGTCTTCAGCGCTCGACGACACGCCTTCGACCTCGACTCCGCCGTCCGCCTCGTAGGCATCGCCTCGGCGGGATGGCACGTCTTGGGCGCTCGACGGCGCGTCTTCGGCGCTCGACGGCGCGTCTTCGGCGCTCGACTTCGCTGTCCGCCTGTTAGGCATCGCCTCGGCGGGACGGCACGTCTTCGGCGCTCGAAGACACATCTTCGGCGCTCGACTCCGCCGTCCGCCTCGTAGGCATCGCCTCGGCGGGACGGCACGTCTTGGGCGCTCGACGGCGCGTCTTCGGCGCTCGACGACACGCCTTCGGCCTAGACTCCGCCGTCCGCCTCGTAGGCATCGCCTCGGCGGGACGGCACGTCTTGGGCACTCGACGGCGCGTCTTCGGCGCTCGACTTCGCCGTCCGCCTGGTAGGCATCGCCTCGGCGGGACGGCACGTCTTCGGCGCTCGAAGACACGTCTTCGGCGCTCGACTCCGCCGTCCGCCTCGTAGGCATCGCCTCGGCGGGACGGCACGTCTTGGGCGCTCGACGGCGCGTCTTCGGCGCTCGACGACACGCCTTCGGCCTCGACTCCGCCGTCCGCCTCGTAGGCATCGCCTCGGCGGGACGGCACGTCTTGGGCACTCGACGGCACGTCTTCGGCGCTCGACTTCGCCGTCCGCCTGGTAGGCATCGCCTCGGCGGGACGGCACGTCTTCGGCGCTCGACGACACGTCTTCGGCGCTCAACTCCGCCGTCCGCCTCGTAGGCATCGCCTCGGCGGGACGGCACGTCTTGGGCGCTCGACGGCGCGTCTTCGGCGCTCGACTTCGCCGTCCGCCTGGTAGGCATCGCCTCGGCGGGACGGCACGTCTTCGGCGCTCGACGACACGTCCTCGGCGCTCGACTCCGCCGTCCGCCTCGTAGGCATCGCCTCGGCGGGACGGCACGTCTTGGGCGCTCGACGGCGCGTCTTCGGCGCTCGACAACACGCCGTCGGCACTCGACTCCGCCGTCCGCCTTGTAGGCATCGCCTAGGCGAGACGGCACGTCTTCGGCGCTCGACTCCGCCGTCCGCCTCGTAGGCATCGCCTCGGCGGGACGGCACGTCTTGGGCGCTCGACGGCGCGTCTTCAGCGCTCGACGACACGCCTTCGACCTCGACTCCGCCGTCCGCCTCGTAGGCATCGCCTCGGCGGGATGGCACGTCTTGGGCGCTCGACGGCGCGTCTTCGGCGCTCGACGGCGCGTCTTCGGCGCTCGACGGCGCGTCTTCGGCGCTCGACTTCGCTGTCCGCCTGGTAGGCATCGCCTCGGCGGGACGGCACGTCTTCGGCGCTCGAAGACACATCTTCGGCGCTCGACTCCGCCGTCCGCCTCGTAGGCATCGCCTCGGCGGGACGGCACGTCTTGGGCGCTCGACGGCGCGTCTTCGGCGCTCGACGACACGCCTTCGGCCTCGACTCCGCCGTCCGCCTCGTAGGCATCGCCTCGGCGGGACGGCACGTCTTGGGCACTCGACGGCGCGTCTTCGGCGCTCGACTTCGCCGTCCGCCTGGTAGGCATCGCCTCGGCGGGACGGCACGTCTTCGGCGCTCGACTCCGCCGTCCGCCTCGTAGACATCGCCTCGGCGGGACGGCACGTCTTGGGCGCTCGACGGCGCGTCTTCGGCGCTCGACGACACGCCTTCGGCCTCGACTCCGCCGTCCGCCTCGTAGGCATCGCCTCGGCGGGACGGCACGTCTTGGGCGCTCGACGGCGCGTCTTCGGCGCTCGACAACACGCCGTCGGCACTCGACTCCGCCGTCCGCCTTGTAGGCATCGCCTCGGCGAGACGGCACGTCTTCGGCGCTCGACTCCGCCGTCCGCCTCGTAGGCATCGCCTCGGCGGGACGGCACGTGTTGGGCGCTCGACGGCGCGTCTTCGGCGCTCGACGACACGCCTTCGGCCTCGACTCCGCCGTCCGCCTCGTAGGCATCGCCTCGGCGGGACGGCACGTCTTCGGCGCTCGACGGCGCGTCTTCGGCGCTCGACGACACGCCTTCGGCCTCGACTCCGCCGTCCGCCTCGTAGGCATCGCCTCGGCGGGACGGCACGTCTTGGGCGCTCGACGGCGTGTCTTCGGCGCTCGACGACACGCCTTCGGCCTCGACTCCGCCGTCCGCCTCGTAGGCATCGCCTCGGTGGGACGGCACGTCTTCGACGCTCGACGACGCGCCTTCGGTCTCGACTCTGACGTCCGCCTCGTAGGCATCGCCTCGGTGGGACGGCACGTCTTCGGCGCTCGACTCCGCCGTCCGCCTCGTAGGCATCGCCTCGGCGGGACGACACGTCTTCGGCGCTCGACGGCACGTCTTCGGCACTCGACTCCGCCGTCCGCCTGGTAGGCATCGCCTCGGCGGGACGGCACGTCTTCGACGCTCAACGACGTCTCCGGCGCTTCACCAGTTCCTTCTAGGGTCTGCGAGCTATCAGTTGCATCGGCACCCTCGTGCTTGCTGTCAGGGAACGGGGGGCTGGGGTGGTTGATCGCGTCAGCTCGCCCATCGGGACCTCAGCGCTTGTTGTCGAGGGAGTACTGTTGTAGGGGTGGCCCAACCCCCCGTGTCTGGGCCGTGCAACTAGTCAAACATGTAATAGGCCCAATAGTGTAGAGGAATATAACAGTGTAAATATACCAGTATACCCCCATCCTTTGTAAAATACTAAGGGGTAGAATGGGGATTTCCCATTCTACCCCACTCACATATATATAAGCCCCCAGGAGGGGCAAAGGGGGGGATCCTCTCATTTCTCACCACCACTCCACAGCTCTAGCTCTCCTCTTCCTCTCCTACCAGTCCCCTTCTTCCCTGTTTGGCCCGTAGCCACAACAGGGGGCTTTTTTGCAAATTGGGCAACACAAAGACGGCACTGAGCACGGCGTTGTACGTGCCCTAAAAGTCTCCCAATAACAAAAGAAAATATGTTTCATGATTTTGATGGGCCATTAGTGGAAGTTTCGTGTAGCTTGGTAGCAAGTGACTCGGAAAGGAGCACGGAGGACGTGGTTACCTGGCCCTGTAAGTACCATAGCGTCTACGCTCGGTCCAGAGTCTCTTCATTTTCGGATACTCTTTGGGTACTATTTATTTAAAGAGAGCTTTTTAGAGTATATGCGTACATAAGTATTTTAGTAGTCAAGACGGATATCTATGTTTCGTGAGATTTTAGGGTCTTCGCTTTTTCTTAATGTGTATATTGAACTTATCCATGTGGATGTGTGAGTGGTGTGTAGGGTTTTACTCATGATTAAAAAAAAGAGTTGGGAAAACATGTTGATATGAAACCGAAGACTTTTGTTCAGTGCTGCAATGTGCTATAGCCTATTGCCCCTTGGTGCTCAGAAAGTCTTGAGTGCTTCAGTGCATAAGGTGTTACTTCACCGTGGCATCTCATACAGCCTGTTGCCCCACGGTTCTCCGAAAATATTTCCTGCTCCTATCTAACTTCACTGTAGCCCAGTTATGCGTCATCAGGAGGTTCCATCTCGTAGATAAAATTGACACGTAGCTTCTCGACCTCACTAAAACGCGCAACGATCCACGAGAGAAGGCGTTTCTCCACCGTGGCATCTCATATAGCCTGTTGCCCATGGTTCTCCGGAAATGTTGCCTGCTCCTATGCAGCTTCACCGTAACCCAACTATGCGTCACCGGGTGGTTCCATCTCGTAGAAAAAATAGACACTTAGCACGTAGTCCTCACAGAAAGGCGCAACGATCCACGAGAGAAGGCGTTACTTCACCGTGGCATCTCATACAGCCTGTTGCCCCACGGTTCTCCGGAAATATTGCCTACTCCTATCTAACTTCACCGTAGCCCAGTTATGCGTCACCAGGAGGTTTCATCTCGTAGATAAAATTGACACTTAGCTACTCGTCCTCATTAAAACGCGCAACGATCCACGAGAGAAGGTGTTTCTTCACCGTGGCATCTCATATAGCCTGTTGCCCATGGTTCTCCGGAAATATTGCATGCTCCTGTGCAGCTTCACCGTAACCCAGCTATGCGTCACCGGGTGGTTCCATCTCGTAGAAAAAATGGACACTTAGCAACTAGTCCTCACAGAAAGGCGCAACGATCCACGAGAGAAGGCGTTACTTCACTGTGGCATCTCATACTGCCTGTTGCCCACTGGTTCTCCGGAAATATTGTCTGCTTCTATGCTAAGCTTCACCGTAGCCCAGCTATACGTCACCAGGAGGTTCCATCTCGTAGATAAAATTGACACTTAGCTACTCGACCTCACTAAAACGCGCAACGATCCACGAGAGAAGGCGTTTCTTCACCGTGTCATCTCATATAGCCTGTTGCCCATGGTTCTCCGAAAATGTTGCCTGCTCCTGTGCAGCTTCACCGTAACCCAGCTATGCTGTCACCGGGTGGTTCCATCTCGTAGAAAAAATAGGACACTTCAGCAACTAGTCCTCACAGAAAGGCGCAACGATCCACAGAGGAAGGCGTTTACTTCACCGTGGCATCTCATACAGCCTGTTGCCCACTGGTTCTCTGGAAATATTGCCTGCTCCAATGCTAACTTCACGTATAGCCCAGTTATGCGTCACCAGGAGGTTCCATCTCGTAAATAAAATTGACACTTGGCTACTCGTCCTCACTAAAATGCGCTACGATGCACGAGAGAAGGCGTTTCTTCACCGTGGCATCTGATATAGCTTGTTGCCCATGGTTCTCCGGAAATGTTGCCTGCTCCTGTGCAGCTTCTCCGTAACCCAGCTATGCGTCACCGGGTGGTTCCATCTCGTAGAAAAAATGGACACTTAGCAACTAGTCCTCACAGAAAGGCGCAACGATCCACGAGAGAAGGCGTTACTTCACCGTGGCATCTCATACAGCCTGTTGCCCATGGTTCTCCGAAATGTTGCCTGCTCCTGTGCAGCTTCGCCGTAACCCAGCTATGCTTCACCGGGTGGTTCCATCTCGTAGAAAAAATAGACACTTAGCAACTAGTCCTCACAAAAAGGCGCAACGATCCACGAGAGAAGGCGTTTCTTCACCGTGGCATCTCATACAGCCTGTTGCCCATGGTTCTCCGGAAATGTTGCCTGCTCCTGTGCAGCTTCGCCGTAACCCAGCTATGCTTCACCGGGTGGTTCCATCTCGTAGAAAAAATAGACACTTAGCAACTAGTCCTCACAAAAAGGCGCAACGATCCACGAGAGAAGGCGTTTCTTCACCGTGGCATCTCATACAGCCTGTTGCCCATGGTTCTCCGGAAATGTTGCCTGCTCCTGTGCAGCTTCGCCGTAACCCAGCTATGCTTCACCGGGTGGTTCCATCTCGTAGAAAAAATAGACACTTAGCAACTAGTCCTCACAAAAAGGCGCAACGATCCACGAGAGAAGGCGTTTCTTCACCGTGGCATCTCATACAGCCTGTTGCCCATGGTTCTCCGGAAATGTTGCCTGCTCCTGTGCAGCTTCAGCGTAACCCAGCTATGCTTCACCGGGTGGTTCCATCTCGTAGAAAAAATAGACACTTAGCAACTAGTCCTCACAAAAAGGCGCAACGATCCACGAGAGAAGGCGTTTCTTCACCGTGGCATCTCATACAGCCTGTTGCCCATGGTTCTCCGGAAATGTTGCCTGCTCCTGTGCAGCTTCGGCGTAACCCAGCTATGCTTCACCGGGTGGTTCCATCTCGTAGAAAAAATAGACACTTAGCAACTAGTCCTCACAAAAAGGCGCAACGATCCACGAGAGAAGGCGTTTCTTCACCGTGGCATCTCATACAGCCTGTTGCCCATGGTTCTCCGGAAATGTTGCCTGCTCCTGTGCAGCTTCGCCGTAACCCAGCTATGCTTCACCGGGTGGTTCCATCTCGTAGAAAAAATAGACACTTAGCAACTAGTCCTCACAAAAAGGCGCAACGATCCACGAGAGAAGGCGTTTCTTCACCGTGGCATCTCATACAGCCTGTTGCCCATGGTTCTCCGGAAATGTTGCCTGCTCCTGTGCAGCTTCGCCGTAACCCAGCTATGCTTCACCGGGTGGTTCCATCTCGTAGAAAAAATAGACACTTAGCAACTAGTCCTCACAAAAAGGCGCAACGATCCACGAGAGAAGGCGTTTCTTCACCGTGGCATCTCATACAGCCTGTTGCCCATGGTTCTCCGGAAATGTTGCCTGCTCCTGTGCAGCTTCGCCGTAACCCAGCTATGCTTCACCGGGTGGTTCCATCTCGTAGAAAAAATAGACACTTAGCAACTAGTCCTCACAAAAAGGCGCAACGATCCACGAGAGAAGGCGTTTCTTCACCGTGGCATCTCATACAGCCTGTTGCCCATGGTTCTCCGGAAATGTTGCCTGCTCCTGTGCAGCTTCGCCGTAACCCAGCTATGCTTCACCGGGTGGTTCCATCTCGTAGAAAAAATAGACACTTAGCAACTAGTCCTCACAAAAAGGCGCAACGATCCACGAGAGAAGGCGTTTCTTCACCGTGGCATCTCATACAGCCTGTTGCCCATGGTTCTCCGGAAATGTTGCCTGCTCCTGTGCAGCTTCGCCGTAACCCAGCTATGCTTCACCGGGTGGTTCCATCTCGTAGAAAAAATAGACACTTAGCAACTAGTCCTCACAAAAAGGCGCAACGATCCACGAGAGAAGGCGTTTCTTCACCGTGGCATCTCATACAGCCTGTTGCCCATGGTTCTCCGGAAATGTTGCCTGCTCCTGTGCAGCTTCGCCGTAACCCAGCTATGCTTCACCGGGTGGTTCCATCTCGTAGAAAAAATAGACACTTAGCAACTAGTCCTCACAAAAAGGCGCAACGATCCACGAGAGAAGGCGTTTCTTCACCGTGGCATCTCATACAGCCTGTTGCCCATGGTTCTCCGGAAATGTTGCCTGCTCCTGTGCAGCTTCGCCGTAACCCAGCTATGCTTCACCGGGTGGTTCCATCTCGTAGAAAAAATAGACACTTAGCAACTAGTCCTCACAAAAGGCGCAACGATCCACGAGAGAAGGCGTTTCTTCACCGTGGCATCTCATACAGCCTGTTGCCCATGGTTCTCCGGAAATGTTGCCTGCTCCTGTGCAGCTTCGCCGTAACCCAGCTATGCTTCACCGGGTGGTTCCATCTCGTAGAAAAAATAGACACTTAGCAACTAGTCCTCACAAAAAGGCGCAACGATCCACGAGAGAAGGCGTTTCTTCACCGTGGCATCTCATACAGCCTGTTGCACTAGTCCTCACAAAAAGGCGCAACGATCCACGAGAGAAGGCGTTTCTTCACCGTGGCATCTCATACAGCCTGTTGCCCTGGTTCTCCGGAAAATGTTGCCTGCTCCTGTGCAGCTTCGCCGTACCCAGCTATGCTTCACCGGGTGGTTCCATCTCGTAGAAAAAATAGACACTTAGCAACTAGTCCTCACAAACAAGGCGCAACGATCCACGAGAGAAGGCGTTTCTTCACCGTGGCATCTCATACAGCCTGTTGCCCATGGTTCTCCCGGAAATGTTGCCTGCTCCTGTGCAGCTTCGCCGTAACCCAGCTATGCTTCACCGGGTGGTTCCATCTCGTAGAAAAAATAGACACTCTAGCAACTAGTCCTCACAAAAAGGCGCAACGATCCACCTGTAAATTCAATTGTCGGGCGCGAGCTCTAGTGATTGGTCCTTGAATGTCAAGTGGAGGAGTGTTGTGTGTAACCGAAGAAGTGATGTCCTCATCAACGGTTCTCCGAAAATATTGCCTGCTCCTATCTAACTTCACTGTAGCCCAGTTATGCGTCACCTGGAGGTTCCATCTCGTAGAAAAAATTGACACTTAGCTACTCGACCTCACTAAAACGCGCAACGATCCACGAGAGAAGGCGTTTCTTCACCGTGGCATCTGATATAGCCTGTTGCCCATGGTTCTCCGGAAATGTTGCCTGCTCCTGTGCAGCTTCTCCGTGACCCAGCTATGCGTCACCGGGTGGTTCCATCTCGTAGAAAAAATGGACACTTAGCAACTAGTCCTCACAGAAAGGCGCAACGATCCACAAGGGAAGGCGTTACTTCACCGTGGCATCTCATACAGCCTGTTGCCCCACGGTTCTATGGAAATATTGCCTGCTCCTATCTAACTTCACTGTAGCCCAGTTATGCGTCACCAGGAGGTTCCATCTCGTAGAAAAAATAGACACTTAGCAACTAGTCCTCACAAAAAGGCGCAACGATCCACGAGAGAAGGCGTTTCTTCACCGTGGCATCTCATACAGCCTGTTGCCCATGGTTCTCCGGAAATGTTGCCTGCTCCTGTGCAGCTTCGCCGTAACCCAGCTATGCTTCACCGGGTGGTTCCATCTCGTAGAAAAAATAGACACTTAGCAACTAGTCCTCACAAAAAGGCGCAACGATCCACGAGAGAAGGCGTTTCTTCACCGTGGCATCTCATACAGCCTGTTGCCCATGGTTCTCCGGAAATGTTGCCTGCTCCTGTGCAGCTTCGCCGTAACCCAGCTATGCTTCACCGGGTGGTTCCATCTCGTAGAAAAAATAGACACTTAGCAACTAGTCCTCACAAAAAGGCGCAACGATCCACGAGAGAAGGCGTTTCTTCACCGTGGCATCTCATACAGCCTGTTGCCCATGGTTCTCCGGAAATGTTGCCTGCTCCTGTGCAGCTTCGCCGTAACCCAGCTATGCTTCACCGGGTGGTTCCATCTCGTAGAAAAAATAGACACTTAGCAACTAGTCCTCACAAAAAGGCGCAACGATCCACGAGAGAAGGCGTTTCTTCACCGTGGCATCTCATACAGCCTGTTGCCCATGGTTCTCCGGAAATGTTGCCTGCTCCTGTGCAGCTTCGCCGTAACCCAGCTATGCTTCACCGGGTGGTTCCATCTCGTAGAAAAAATAGACACTTAGCAACTAGTCCTCACAAAAAGGCGCAACGATCCACGAGAGAAGGCGTTTCTTCACCGTGGCATCTCATACAGCCTGTTGCCCATGGTTCTCCGGAAATGTTGCCTGCTCCTGTGCAGCTTCGCCGTAACCCAGCTATGCTTCACCGGGTGGTTCCATCTCGTAGAAAAAATAGACACTTAGCAACTAGTCCTCACAAAAAGGCGCAACGATCCACGAGAGAAGGCGTTTCTTCACCGTGGCATCTCATACAGCCTGTTGCCCATGGTTCTCCGGAAATGTTGCCTGCTCCTGTGCAGCTTCGCCGTAACCCAGCTATGCTTCACCGGGTGGTTCCATCTCGTAGAAAAAATAGACACTTAGCAACTAGTCCTCACAAAAAGGCGCAACGATCCACGAGAGAAGGCGTTTCTTCACCGTGGCATCTCATACAGCCTGTTGCCCATGGTTCTCCGGAAATGTTGCCTGCTCCTGTGCAGCTTCGCCGTAACCCAGCTATGCTTCACCGGGTGGTTCCATCTCGTAGAAAAAATAGACACTTAGCAACTAGTCCTCACAAAAAGGCGCAACGATCCACGAGAGAAGGCGTTTCTTCACCGTGGCATCTCATACAGCCTGTTGCCCATGGTTCTCCGGAAATGTTGCCTGCTCCTGTGCAGCTTCGCCGTAACCCAGCTATGCTTCACCGGGTGGTTCCATCTCGTAGAAAAAATAGACACTTAGCAACTAGTCCTCACAAAAAGGCGCAACGATCCACGAGAGAAGGCGTTTCTTCACCGTGGCATCTCATACAGCCTGTTGCCCATGGTTCTCCGGAAATGTTGCCTGCTCCTGTGCAGCTTCAGCGTAACCCAGCTATGCTTCACCGGGTGGTTCCATCTCGTAGAAAAAATAGACACTTAGCAACTAGTCCTCACAAAAAGGCGCAACGATCCACGAGAGAAGGCGTTTCTTCACCGTGGCATCTCATACAGCCTGTTGCCCATGGTTCTCCGGAAATGTTGCCTGCTCCTGTGCAGCTTCGCCGTAACCCAGCTATGCTTCACCGGGTGGTTCCATCTCGTAGAAAAAATAGACACTTAGCAACTAGTCCTCACAAAAAGGCGCAACGATCCACGAGAGAAGGCGTTTCTTCACCGTGGCATCTCATACAGCCTGTTGCCCATGGTTCTCCGGAAATGTTGCCTGCTCCTGTGCAGCTTCGCCGTAACCCAGCTATGCTTCACCGGGTGGTTCCATCTCGTAGAAAAAATAGACACTTAGCAACTAGTCCTCACAAAAAGGCGCAACGATCCACGAGAGAAGGCGTTTCTTCACCGTGGCATCTCATACAGCCTGTTGCCCATGGTTCTCCGGAAATGTTGCCTGCTCCTGTGCAGCTTCGCCGTAACCCAGCTATGCTTCACCGGGTGGTTCCATCTCGTAGAAAAAATAGACACTTAGCAACTAGTCCTCACAAAAAGGCGCAACGATCCACGAGAGAAGGCGTTTCTTCACCGTGGCATCTCATACAGCCTGTTGCCCATGGTTCTCCGGAAATGTTGCCTGCTCCTGTGCAGCTTCGCCGTAACCCAGCTATGCTTCACCGGGTGGTTCCATCTCGTAGAAAAAATAGACACTTAGCAACTAGTCCTCACAAAAAGGCGCAACGATCCACGAGAGAAGGCGTTTCTTCACCGTGGCATCTCATACAGCCTGTTGCCCATGGTTCTCCGGAAATGTTGCCTGCTCCTGTGCAGCTTCGCCGTAACCCAGCTATGCTTCACCGGGTGGTTCCATCTCGTAGAAAAAATAGACACTTAGCAACTAGTCCTCACAAAAAGGCGCAACGATCCACGAGAGAAGGCGTTTCTTCACCGTGGCATCTCATACAGCCTGTTGCCCATGGTTCTCCGGAAATGTTGCCTGCTCCTGTGCAGCTTCGCCGTAACCCAGCTATGCTTCACCGGGTGGTTCCATCTCGTAGAAAAAATAGACACTTAGCAACTAGTCCTCACAAAAAGGCGCAACGATCCACGAGAGAAGGCGTTTCTTCACCGTGGCATCTCATACAGCCTGTTGCCCATGGTTCTCCGGAAATGTTGCCTGCTCCTGTGCAGCTTCGCCGTAACCCAGCTATGCTTCACCGGGTGGTTCCATCTCGTAGAAAAAATAGACACTTAGCAACTAGTCCTCACAAAAAGGCGCAACGATCCACGAGAGAAGGCGTTTCTTCACCGTGGCATCTCATACAGCCTGTTGCCCATGGTTCTCCGGAAATGTTGCCTGCTCCTGTGCAGCTTCGCCGTAACCCAGCTATGCTTCACCGGGTGGTTCCATCTCGTAGAAAAAATAGACACTTAGCAACTAGTCCTCACAAAAAGGCGCAACGATCCACGAGAGAAGGCGTTTCTTCACCGTGGCATCTCATACAGCCTGTTGCCCATGGTTCTCCGGAAATGTTGCCTGCTCCTGTGCAGCTTCGCCGTAACCCAGCTATGCTTCACCGGGTGGTTCCATCTCGTAGAAAAAATAGACACTTAGCAACTAGTCCTCACAAAAAGGCGCAACGATCCACGAGAGAAGGCGTTTCTTCACCGTGGCATCTCATACAGCCTGTTGCCCATGGTTCTCCGGAAATGTTGCCTGCTCCTGTGCAGCTTCGCCGTAACCCAGCTATGCTTCACCGGGTGGTTCCATCTCGTAGAAAAAATAGACACTTAGCAACTAGTCCTCACAAAAAGGCGCAACGATCCACGAGAGAAGGCGTTTCTTCACCGTGGCATCTCATACAGCCTGTTGCCCATGGTTCTCCGGAAATGTTGCCTGCTCCTGTGCAGCTTCGCCGTAACCCAGCTATGCTTCACCGGGTGGTTCCATCTCGTAGAAAAAATAGACACTTAGCAACTAGTCCTCACAAAAAGGCGCAACGATCCACGAGAGAAGGCGTTTCTTCACCGTGGCATCTCATACAGCCTGTTGCCCATGGTTCTCCGGAAATGTTGCCTGCTCCTGTGCAGCTTCGCCGTAACCCAGCTATGCTTCACCGGGTGGTTCCATCTCGTAGAAAAAATAGACACTTAGCAACTAGTCCTCACAAAAAGGCGCAACGATCCACGAGAGAAGGCGTTTCTTCACCGTGGCATCTCATACAGCCTGTTGCCCATGGTTCTCCGGAAATGTTGCCTGCTCCTGTGCAGCTTCGCCGTAACCCAGCTATGCTTCACCGGGTGGTTCCATCTCGTAGAAAAAATAGACACTTAGCAACTAGTCCTCACAAAAAGGCGCAACGATCCACGAGAGAAGGCGTTTCTTCACCGTGGCATCTCATACAGCCTGTTGCCCATGGTTCTCCGGAAATGTTGCCTGCTCCTGTGCAGCTTCGCCGTAACCCAGCTATGCTTCACCGGGTGGTTCCATCTCGTAGAAAAAATAGACACTTAGCAACTAGTCCTCACAAAAAGGCGCAACGATCCACGAGAGAAGGCGTTTCTTCACCGTGGCATCTCATACAGCCTGTTGCCCATGGTTCTCCGGAAATGTTGCCTGCTCCTGTGCAGCTTCGCCGTAACCCAGCTATGCTTCACCGGGTGGTTCCATCTCGTAGAAAAAATAGACACTTAGCAACTAGTCCTCACAAAAAGGCGCAACGATCCACGAGAGAAGGCGTTTCTTCACCGTGGCATCTCATACAGCCTGTTGCCCATGGTTCTCCGGAAATGTTGCCTGCTCCTGTGCAGCTTCGCCGTAACCCAGCTATGCTTCACCGGGTGGTTCCATCTCGTAGAAAAAATAGACACTTAGCAACTAGTCCTCACAAAAAGGCGCAACGATCCACGAGAGAAGGCGTTTCTTCACCGTGGCATCTCATACAGCCTGTTGCCCATGGTTCTCCGGAAATGTTGCCTGCTCCTGTGCAGCTTCGCCGTAACCCAGCTATGCTTCACCGGGTGGTTCCATCTCGTAGAAAAAATAGACACTTAGCAACTAGTCCTCACAAAAAGGCGCAACGATCCACGAGAGAAGGCGTTTCTTCACCGTGGCATCTCATACAGCCTGTTGCCCATGGTTCTCCGGAAATGTTGCCTGCTCCTGTGCAGCTTCGCCGTAACCCAGCTATGCTTCACCGGGTGGTTCCATCTCGTAGAAAAAATAGACACTTAGCAACTAGTCCTCACAAAAAGGCGCAACGATCCACGAGAGAAGGCGTTTCTTCACCGTGGCATCTCATACAGCCTGTTGCCCATGGTTCTCCGGAAATGTTGCCTGCTCCTGTGCAGCTTCGCCGTAACCCAGCTATGCTTCACCGGGTGGTTCCATCTCGTAGAAAAAATAGACACTTAGCAACTAGTCCTCACAAAAAGGCGCAACGATCCACGAGAGAAGGCGTTTCTTCACCGTGGCATCTCATACAGCCTGTTGCCCATGGTTCTCCGGAAATGTTGCCTGCTCCTGTGCAGCTTCGCCGTAACCCAGCTATGCTTCACCGGGTGGTTCCATCTCGTAGAAAAAATAGACACTTAGCAACTAGTCCTCACAAAAAGGCGCAACGATCCACGAGAGAAGGCGTTTCTTCACCGTGGCATCTCATACAGCCTGTTGCCCATGGTTCTCCGGAAATGTTGCCTGCTCCTGTGCAGCTTCGCCGTAACCCAGCTATGCTTCACCGGGTGGTTCCATCTCGTAGAAAAAATAGACACTTAGCAACTAGTCCTCACAAAAAGGCGCAACGATCCACGAGAGAAGGCGTTTCTTCACCGTGGCATCTCATACAGCCTGTTGCCCATGGTTCTCCGGAAATGTTGCCTGCTCCTGTGCAGCTTCGCCGTAACCCAGCTATGCTTCACCGGGTGGTTCCATCTCGTAGAAAAAATAGACACTTAGCAACTAGTCCTCACAAAAAGGCGCAACGATCCACGAGAGAAGGCGTTTCTTCACCGTGGCATCTCATACAGCCTGTTGCCCATGGTTCTCCGGAAATGTTGCCTGCTCCTGTGCAGCTTCGCCGTAACCCAGCTATGCTTCACCGGGTGGTTCCATCTCGTAGAAAAAATAGACACTTAGCAACTAGTCCTCACAAAAAGGCGCAACGATCCACGAGAGAAGGCGTTTCTTCACCGTGGCATCTCATACAGCCTGTTGCCCATGGTTCTCCGGAAATGTTGCCTGCTCCTGTGCAGCTTCGCCGTAACCCAGCTATGCTTCACCGGGTGGTTCCATCTCGTAGAAAAAATAGACACTTAGCAACTAGTCCTCACAAAAAGGCGCAACGATCCACGAGAGAAGGCGTTTCTTCACCGTGGCATCTCATACAGCCTGTTGCCCATGGTTCTCCGGAAATGTTGCCTGCTCCTGTGCAGCTTCGCCGTAACCCAGCTATGCTTCACCGGGTGGTTCCATCTCGTAGAAAAAATAGACACTTAGCAACTAGTCCTCACAAAAAGGCGCAACGATCCACGAGAGAAGGCGTTTCTTCACCGTGGCATCTCATACAGCCTGTTGCCCATGGTTCTCCGGAAATGTTGCCTGCTCCTGTGCAGCTTCGCCGTAACCCAGCTATGCTTCACCGGGTGGTTCCATCTCGTAGAAAAAATAGACACTTAGCAACTAGTCCTCACAAAAAGGCGCAACGATCCACGAGAGAAGGCGTTTCTTCACCGTGGCATCTCATACAGCCTGTTGCCCATGGTTCTCCGGAAATGTTGCCTGCTCCTGTGCAGCTTCGCCGTAACCCAGCTATGCTTCACCGGGTGGTTCCATCTCGTAGAAAAAATAGACACTTAGCAACTAGTCCTCACAAAAAGGCGCAACGATCCACGAGAGAAGGCGTTTCTTCACCGTGGCATCTCATACAGCCTGTTGCCCATGGTTCTCCGGAAATGTTGCCTGCTCCTGTGCAGCTTCGCCGTAACCCAGCTATGCTTCACCGGGTGGTTCCATCTCGTAGAAAAAATAGACACTTAGCAACTAGTCCTCACAAAAAGGCGCAACGATCCACGAGAGAAGGCGTTTCTTCACCGTGGCATCTCATACAGCCTGTTGCCCATGGTTCTCCGGAAATGTTGCCTGCTCCTGTGCAGCTTCGCCGTAACCCAGCTATGCTTCACCGGGTGGTTCCATCTCGTAGAAAAAATAGACACTTAGCAACTAGTCCTCACAAAAAGGCGCAACGATCCACGAGAGAAGGCGTTTCTTCACCGTGGCATCTCATACAGCCTGTTGCCCATGGTTCTCCGGAAATGTTGCCTGCTCCTGTGCAGCTTCGCCGTAACCCAGCTATGCTTCACCGGGTGGTTCCATCTCGTAGAAAAAATAGACACTTAGCAACTAGTCCTCACAAAAAGGCGCAACGATCCACGAGAGAAGGCGTTTCTTCACCGTGGCATCTCATACAGCCTGTTGCCCATGGTTCTCCGGAAATGTTGCCTGCTCCTGTGCAGCTTCGCCGTAACCCAGCTATGCTTCACCGGGTGGTTCCATCTCGTAGAAAAAATAGACACTTAGCAACTAGTCCTCACAAAAAGGCGCAACGATCCACGAGAGAAGGCGTTTCTTCACCGTGGCATCTCATACAGCCTGTTGCCCATGGTTCTCCGGAAATGTTGCCTGCTCCTGTGCAGCTTCGCCGTAACCCAGCTATGCTTCACCGGGTGGTTCCATCTCGTAGAAAAAATAGACACTTAGCAACTAGTCCTCACAAAAAGGCGCAACGATCCACGAGAGAAGGCGTTTCTTCACCGTGGCATCTCATACAGCCTGTTGCCCATGGTTCTCCGGAAATGTTGCCTGCTCCTGTGCAGCTTCGCCGTAACCCAGCTATGCTTCACCGGGTGGTTCCATCTCGTAGAAAAAATAGACACTTAGCAACTAGTCCTCACAAAAAGGCGCAACGATCCACGAGAGAAGGCGTTTCTTCACCGTGGCATCTCATACAGCCTGTTGCCCATGGTTCTCCGGAAATGTTGCCTGCTCCTGTGCAGCTTCGCCGTAACCCAGCTATGCTTCACCGGGTGGTTCCATCTCGTAGAAAAAATAGACACTTAGCAACTAGTCCTCACAAAAAGGCGCAACGATCCACGAGAGAAGGCGTTTCTTCACCGTGGCATCTCATACAGCCTGTTGCCCATGGTTCTCCGGAAATGTTGCCTGCTCCTGTGCAGCTTCGCCGTAACCCAGCTATGCTTCACCGGGTGGTTCCATCTCGTAGAAAAAATAGACACTTAGCAACTAGTCCTCACAAAAAGGCGCAACGATCCACGAGAGAAGGCGTTTCTTCACCGTGGCATCTCATACAGCCTGTTGCCCATGGTTCTCCGGAAATGTTGCCTGCTCCTGTGCAGCTTCGCCGTAACCCAGCTATGCTTCACCGGGTGGTTCCATCTCGTAGAAAAAATAGGACACTTAGCAACTAGTCCTCACAAAAAGGCGCAACGATCCACGAGAGAAGGCGTTTCTTCACCGTGGCATCTCATACAGCCTGTTGCCCATGGTTCTCCGGAAATGTTGCCTGCTCCTGTGCAGCTTCGCCGTAACCCAGCTATGCTTCACCGGGTGGTTCCATCTCGTAGAAAAAATAGACACTTAGCAACTAGTCCTCACAAAAAGGCGCAACGATCCACGAGAGAAGGCGTTTCTTCACCGTGGCATCTCATACAGCCTGTTGCCCATGGTTCTCCGGAAATGTTGCCTGCTCCTGTGCAGCTTCGCCGTAACCCAGCTATGCTTCACCGGGTGGTTCCATCTCGTAGAAAAAATAGACACTTAGCAACTAGTCCTCACAAAAAGGCGCAACGATCCACGAGAGAAGGCGTTTCTTCACCGTGGCATCTCATACAGCCTGTTGCCCATGGTTCTCCGGAAATGTTGCCTGCTCCTGTGCAGCTTCGCCGTAACCCAGCTATGCTTCACCGGGTGGTTCCATCTCGTAGAAAAAATAGACACTTAGCAACTAGTCCTCACAAAAAGGCGCAACGATCCACGAGAGAAGGCGTTTCTTCACCGTGGCATCTCATACAGCCTGTTGCCCATGGTTCTCCGGAAATGTTGCCTGCTCCTGTGCAGCTTCGCCGTAACCCAGCTATGCTTCACCGGGTGGTTCCATCTCGTAGAAAAAATAGACACTTAGCAACTAGTCCTCACAAAAAGGCGCAACGATCCACGAGAGAAGGCGTTTCTTCACCGTGGCATCTCATACAGCCTGTTGCCCATGGTTCTCCGGAAATGTTGCCTGCTCCTGTGCAGCTTCGCCGTAACCCAGCTATGCTTCACCGGGTGGTTCCATCTCGTAGAAAAAATAGACACTTAGCAACTAGTCCTCACAAAAAGGCGCAACGATCCACGAGAGAAGGCGTTTCTTCACCGTGGCATCTCATACAGCCTGTTGCCCATGGTTCTCCGGAAATGTTGCCTGCTCCTGTGCAGCTTCGCCGTAACCCAGCTATGCTTCACCGGGTGGTTCCATCTCGTAGAAAAAATAGACACTTAGCAACTAGTCCTCACAAAAAGGCGCAACGATCCACGAGAGAAGGCGTTTCTTCACCGTGGCATCTCATACAGCCTGTTGCCCATGGTTCTCCGGAAATGTTGCCTGCTCCTGTGCAGCTTCGCCGTAACCCAGCTATGCTTCACCGGGTGGTTCCATCTCGTAGAAAAAATAGACACTTAGCAACTAGTCCTCACAAAAAGGCGCAACGATCCACGAGAGAAGGCGTTTCTTCACCGTGGCATCTCATACAGCCTGTTGCCCATGGTTCTCCGGAAATGTTGCCTGCTCCTGTGCAGCTTCGCCGTAACCCAGCTATGCTTCACCGGGTGGTTCCATCTCGTAGAAAAAATAGACACTTAGCAACTAGTCCTCACAAAAAGGCGCAACGATCCACGAGAGAAGGCGTTTCTTCACCGTGGCATCTCATACAGCCTGTTGCCCATGGTTCTCCGGAAATGTTGCCTGCTCCTGTGCAGCTTCGCCGTAACCCAGCTATGCTTCACCGGGTGGTTCCATCTCGTAGAAAAAATAGACACTTAGCAACTAGTCCTCACAAAAAGGCGCAACGATCCACGAGAGAAGGCGTTTCTTCACCGTGGCATCTCATACAGCCTGTTGCCCATGGTTCTCCGGAAATGTTGCCTGCTCCTGTGCAGCTTCGCCGTAACCCAGCTATGCTTCACCGGGTGGTTCCATCTCGTAGAAAAAATAGACACTTAGCAACTAGTCCTCACAAAAAGGCGCAACGATCCACGAGAGAAGGCGTTTCTTCACCGTGGCATCTCATACAGCCTGTTGCCCATGGTTCTCCGGAAATGTTGCCTGCTCCTGTGCAGCTTCGCCGTAACCCAGCTATGCTTCACCGGGTGGTTCCATCTCGTAGAAAAAATAGACACTTAGCAACTAGTCCTCACAAAAAGGCGCAACGATCCACGAGAGAAGGCGTTTCTTCACCGTGGCATCTCATACAGCCTGTTGCCCATGGTTCTCCGGAAATGTTGCCTGCTCCTGTGCAGCTTCGCCGTAACCCAGCTATGCTTCACCGGGTGGTTCCATCTCGTAGAAAAAATAGACACTTAGCAACTAGTCCTCACAAAAAGGCGCAACGATCCACGAGAGAAGGCGTTTCTTCACCGTGGCATCTCATACAGCCTGTTGCCCATGGTTCTCCGGAAATGTTGCCTGCTCCTGTGCAGCTTCGCCGTAACCCAGCTATGCTTCACCGGGTGGTTCCATCTCGTAGAAAAAATAGACACTTAGCAACTAGTCCTCACAAAAAGGCGCAACGATCCACGAGAGAAGGCGTTTCTTCACCGTGGCATCTCATACAGCCTGTTGCCCATGGTTCTCCGGAAATGTTGCCTGCTCCTGTGCAGCTTCGCCGTAACCCAGCTATGCTTCACCGGGTGGTTCCATCTCGTAGAAAAAATAGACACTTAGCAACTAGTCCTCACAAAAAGGCGCAACGATCCACGAGAGAAGGCGTTTCTTCACCGTGGCATCTCATACAGCCTGTTGCCCATGGTTCTCCGGAAATGTTGCCTGCTCCTGTGCAGCTTCGCCGTAACCCAGCTATGCTTCACCGGGTGGTTCCATCTCGTAGAAAAAATAGACACTTAGCAACTAGTCCTCACAAAAAGGCGCAACGATCCACGAGAGAAGGCGTTTCTTCACCGTGGCATCTCATACAGCCTGTTGCCCATGGTTCTCCGGAAATGTTGCCTGCTCCTGTGCAGCTTCGCCGTAACCCAGCTATGCTTCACCGGGTGGTTCCATCTCGTAGAAAAAATAGACACTTAGCAACTAGTCCTCACAAAAAGGCGCAACGATCCACGAGAGAAGGCGTTTCTTCACCGTGGCATCTCATACAGCCTGTTGCCCATGGTTCTCCGGAAATGTTGCCTGCTCCTGTGCAGCTTCGCCGTAACCCAGCTATGCTTCACCGGGTGGTTCCATCTCGTAGAAAAAATAGACACTTAGCAACTAGTCCTCACAAAAAGGCGCAACGATCCACGAGAGAAGGCGTTTCTTCACCGTGGCATCTCATACAGCCTGTTGCCCATGGTTCTCCGGAAATGTTGCCTGCTCCTGTGCAGCTTCGCCGTAACCCAGCTATGCTTCACCGGGTGGTTCCATCTCGTAGAAAAAATAGACACTTAGCAACTAGTCCTCACAAAAAGGCGCAACGATCCACGAGAGAAGGCGTTTCTTCACCGTGGCATCTCATACAGCCTGTTGCCCATGGTTCTCCGGAAATGTTGCCTGCTCCTGTGCAGCTTCGCCGTAACCCAGCTATGCTTCACCGGGTGGTTCCATCTCGTAGAAAAAATAGACACTTAGCAACTAGTCCTCACAAAAAGGCGCAACGATCCACGAGAGAAGGCGTTTCTTCACCGTGGCATCTCATACAGCCTGTTGCCCATGGTTCTCCGGAAATGTTGCCTGCTCCTGTGCAGCTTCGCCGTAACCCAGCTATGCTTCACCGGGTGGTTCCATCTCGTAGAAAAAATAGACACTTAGCAACTAGTCCTCACAAAAAGGCGCAACGATCCACGAGAGAAGGCGTTTCTTCACCGTGGCATCTCATACAGCCTGTTGCCCATGGTTCTCCGGAAATGTTGCCTGCTCCTGTGCAGCTTCGCCGTAACCCAGCTATGCTTCACCGGGTGGTTCCATCTCGTAGAAAAAATAGACACTTAGCAACTAGTCCTCACAAAAAGGCGCAACGATCCACGAGAGAAGGCGTTTCTTCACCGTGGCATCTCATACAGCCTGTTGCCCATGGTTCTCCGGAAATGTTGCCTGCTCCTGTGCAGCTTCGCCGTAACCCAGCTATGCTTCACCGGGTGGTTCCATCTCGTAGAAAAAATAGACACTTAGCAACTAGTCCTCACAAAAAGGCGCAACGATCCACGAGAGAAGGCGTTTCTTCACCGTGGCATCTCATACAGCCTGTTGCCCATGGTTCTCCGGAAATGTTGCCTGCTCCTGTGCAGCTTCGCCGTAACCCAGCTATGCTTCACCGGGTGGTTCCATCTCGTAGAAAAAATAGACACTTAGCAACTAGTCCTCACAAAAAGGCGCAACGATCCACGAGAGAAGGCGTTTCTTCACCGTGGCATCTCATACAGCCTGTTGCCCATGGTTCTCCGGAAATGTTGCCTGCTCCTGTGCAGCTTCGCCGTAACCCAGCTATGCTTCACCGGGTGGTTCCATCTCGTAGAAAAAATAGACACTTAGCAACTAGTCCTCACAAAAAGGCGCAACGATCCACGAGAGAAGGCGTTTCTTCACCGTGGCATCTCATACAGCCTGTTGCCCATGGTTCTCCGGAAATGTTGCCTGCTCCTGTGCAGCTTCGCCGTAACCCAGCTATGCTTCACCGGGTGGTTCCATCTCGTAGAAAAAATAGACACTTAGCAACTAGTCCTCACAAAAAGGCGCAACGATCCACGAGAGAAGGCGTTTCTTCACCGTGGCATCTCATACAGCCTGTTGCCCATGGTTCTCCGGAAATGTTGCCTGCTCCTGTGCAGCTTCGCCGTAACCCAGCTATGCTTCACCGGGTGGTTCCATCTCGTAGAAAAAATAGACACTTAGCAACTAGTCCTCACAAAAAGGCGCAACGATCCACGAGAGAAGGCGTTTCTTCACCGTGGCATCTCATACAGCCTGTTGCCCATGGTTCTCCGGAAATGTTGCCTGCTCCTGTGCAGCTTCGCCGTAACCCAGCTATGCTTCACCGGGTGGTTCCATCTCGTAGAAAAAATAGACACTTAGCAACTAGTCCTCACAAAAAGGCGCAACGATCCACGAGAGAAGGCGTTTCTTCACCGTGGCATCTCATACAGCCTGTTGCCCATGGTTCTCCGGAAATGTTGCCTGCTCCTGTGCAGCTTCGCCGTAACCCAGCTATGCTTCACCGGGTGGTTCCATCTCGTAGAAAAAATAGACACTTAGCAACTAGTCCTCACAAAAAGGCGCAACGATCCACGAGAGAAGGCGTTTCTTCACCGTGGCATCTCATACAGCCTGTTGCCCATGGTTCTCCGGAAATGTTGCCTGCTCCTGTGCAGCTTCGCCGTAACCCAGCTATGCTTCACCGGGTGGTTCCATCTCGTAGAAAAAATAGACACTTAGCAACTAGTCCTCACAAAAAGGCGCAACGATCCACGAGAGAAGGCGTTTCTTCACCGTGGCATCTCATACAGCCTGTTGCCCATGGTTCTCCGGAAATGTTGCCTGCTCCTGTGCAGCTTCGCCGTAACCCAGCTATGCTTCACCGGGTGGTTCCATCTCGTAGAAAAAATAGACACTTAGCAACTAGTCCTCACAAAAAGGCGCAACGATCCACGAGAGAAGGCGTTTCTTCACCGTGGCATCTCATACAGCCTGTTGCCCATGGTTCTCCGGAAATGTTGCCTGCTCCTGTGCAGCTTCGCCGTAACCCAGCTATGCTTCACCGGGTGGTTCCATCTCGTAGAAAAAATAGACACTTAGCAACTAGTCCTCACAAAAAGGCGCAACGATCCACGAGAGAAGGCGTTTCTTCACCGTGGCATCTCATACAGCCTGTTGCCCATGGTTCTCCGGAAATGTTGCCTGCTCCTGTGCAGCTTCGCCGTAACCCAGCTATGCTTCACCGGGTGGTTCCATCTCGTAGAAAAAATAGACACTTAGCAACTAGTCCTCACAAAAAGGCGCAACGATCCACGAGAGAAGGCGTTTCTTCACCGTGGCATCTCATACAGCCTGTTGCCCATGGTTCTCCGGAAATGTTGCCTGCTCCTGTGCAGCTTCGCCGTAACCCAGCTATGCTTCACCGGGTGGTTCCATCTCGTAGAAAAAATAGACACTTAGCAACTAGTCCTCACAAAAAGGCGCAACGATCCACGAGAGAAGGCGTTTCTTCACCGTGGCATCTCATACAGCCTGTTGCCCATGGTTCTCCGGAAATGTTGCCTGCTCCTGTGCAGCTTCGCCGTAACCCAGCTATGCTTCACCGGGTGGTTCCATCTCGTAGAAAAAATAGACACTTAGCAACTAGTCCTCACAAAAAGGCGCAACGATCCACGAGAGAAGGCGTTTCTTCACCGTGGCATCTCATACAGCCTGTTGCCCATGGTTCTCCGGAAATGTTGCCTGCTCCTGTGCAGCTTCGCCGTAACCCAGCTATGCTTCACCGGGTGGTTCCATCTCGTAGAAAAAATAGACACTTAGCAACTAGTCCTCACAAAAAGGCGCAACGATCCACGAGAGAAGGCGTTTCTTCACCGTGGCATCTCATACAGCCTGTTGCCCATGGTTCTCCGGAAATGTTGCCTGCTCCTGTGCAGCTTCGCCGTAACCCAGCTATGCTTCACCGGGTGGTTCCATCTCGTAGAAAAAATAGACACTTAGCAACTAGTCCTCACAAAAAGGCGCAACGATCCACGAGAGAAGGCGTTTCTTCACCGTGGCATCTCATACAGCCTGTTGCCCATGGTTCTCCGGAAATGTTGCCTGCTCCTGTGCAGCTTCGCCGTAACCCAGCTATGCTTCACCGGGTGGTTCCATCTCGTAGAAAAAATAGACACTTAGCAACTAGTCCTCACAAAAAGGCGCAACGATCCACGAGAGAAGGCGTTTCTTCACCGTGGCATCTCATACAGCCTGTTGCCCATGGTTCTCCGGAAATGTTGCCTGCTCCTGTGCAGCTTCGCCGTAACCCAGCTATGCTTCACCGGGTGGTTCCATCTCGTAGAAAAAATAGACACTTAGCAACTAGTCCTCACAAAAAGGCGCAACGATCCACGAGAGAAGGCGTTTCTTCACCGTGGCATCTCATACAGCCTGTTGCCCATGGTTCTCCGGAAATGTTGCCTGCTCCTGTGCAGCTTCGCCGTAACCCAGCTATGCTTCACCGGGTGGTTCCATCTCGTAGAAAAAATAGACACTTAGCAACTAGTCCTCACAAAAAGGCGCAACGATCCACGAGAGAAGGCGTTTCTTCACCGTGGCATCTCATACAGCCTGTTGCCCATGGTTCTCCGGAAATGTTGCCTGCTCCTGTGCAGCTTCGCCGTAACCCAGCTATGCTTCACCGGGTGGTTCCATCTCGTAGAAAAAATAGACACTTAGCAACTAGTCCTCACAAAAAGGCGCAACGATCCACGAGAGAAGGCGTTTCTTCACCGTGGCATCTCATACAGCCTGTTGCCCATGGTTCTCCGGAAATGTTGCCTGCTCCTGTGCAGCTTCGCCGTAACCCAGCTATGCTTCACCGGGTGGTTCCATCTCGTAGAAAAAATAGACACTTAGCAACTAGTCCTCACAAAAAGGCGCAACGATCCACGAGAGAAGGCGTTTCTTCACCGTGGCATCTCATACAGCCTGTTGCCCATGGTTCTCCGGAAATGTTGCCTGCTCCTGTGCAGCTTCGCCGTAACCCAGCTATGCTTCACCGGGTGGTTCCATCTCGTAGAAAAAATAGACACTTAGCAACTAGTCCTCACAAAAAGGCGCAACGATCCACGAGAGAAGGCGTTTCTTCACCGTGGCATCTCATACAGCCTGTTGCCCATGGTTCTCCGGAAATGTTGCCTGCTCCTGTGCAGCTTCGCCGTAACCCAGCTATGCTTCACCGGGTGGTTCCATCTCGTAGAAAAAATAGACACTTAGCAACTAGTCCTCACAAAAAGGCGCAACGATCCACGAGAGAAGGCGTTTCTTCACCGTGGCATCTCATACAGCCTGTTGCCCATGGTTCTCCGGAAATGTTGCCTGCTCCTGTGCAGCTTCGCCGTAACCCAGCTATGCTTCACCGGGTGGTTCCATCTCGTAGAAAAAATAGACACTTAGCAACTAGTCCTCACAAAAAGGCGCAACGATCCACGAGAGAAGGCGTTTCTTCACCGTGGCATCTCATACAGCCTGTTGCCCATGGTTCTCCGGAAATGTTGCCTGCTCCTGTGCAGCTTCGCCGTAACCCAGCTATGCTTCACCGGGTGGTTCCATCTCGTAGAAAAAATAGACACTTAGCAACTAGTCCTCACAAAAAGGCGCAACGATCCACGAGAGAAGGCGTTTCTTCACCGTGGCATCTCATACAGCCTGTTGCCCATGGTTCTCCGGAAATGTTGCCTGCTCCTGTGCAGCTTCGCCGTAACCCAGCTATGCTTCACCGGGTGGTTCCATCTCGTAGAAAAAATAGACACTTAGCAACTAGTCCTCACAAAAAGGCGCAACGATCCACGAGAGAAGGCGTTTCTTCACCGTGGCATCTCATACAGCCTGTTGCCCATGGTTCTCCGGAAATGTTGCCTGCTCCTGTGCAGCTTCGCCGTAACCCAGCTATGCTTCACCGGGTGGTTCCATCTCGTAGAAAAAATAGACACTTAGCAACTAGTCCTCACAAAAAGGCGCAACGATCCACGAGAGAAGGCGTTTCTTCACCGTGGCATCTCATACAGCCTGTTGCCCATGGTTCTCCGGAAATGTTGCCTGCTCCTGTGCAGCTTCGCCGTAACCCAGCTATGCTTCACCGGGTGGTTCCATCTCGTAGAAAAAATAGACACTTAGCAACTAGTCCTCACAAAAAGGCGCAACGATCCACGAGAGAAGGCGTTTCTTCACCGTGGCATCTCATACAGCCTGTTGCCCATGGTTCTCCGGAAATGTTGCCTGCTCCTGTGCAGCTTCGCCGTAACCCAGCTATGCTTCACCGGGTGGTTCCATCTCGTAGAAAAAATAGACACTTAGCAACTAGTCCTCACAAAAAGGCGCAACGATCCACGAGAGAAGGCGTTTCTTCACCGTGGCATCTCATACAGCCTGTTGCCCATGGTTCTCCGGAAATGTTGCCTGCTCCTGTGCAGCTTCGCCGTAACCCAGCTATGCTTCACCGGGTGGTTCCATCTCGTAGAAAAAATAGACACTTAGCAACTAGTCCTCACAAAAAGGCGCAACGATCCACGAGAGAAGGCGTTTCTTCACCGTGGCATCTCATACAGCCTGTTGCCCATGGTTCTCCGGAAATGTTGCCTGCTCCTGTGCAGCTTCGCCGTAACCCAGCTATGCTTCACCGGGTGGTTCCATCTCGTAGAAAAAATAGACACTTAGCAACTAGTCCTCACAAAAAGGCGCAACGATCCACGAGAGAAGGCGTTTCTTCACCGTGGCATCTCATACAGCCTGTTGCCCATGGTTCTCCGGAAATGTTGCCTGCTCCTGTGCAGCTTCGCCGTAACCCAGCTATGCTTCACCGGGTGGTTCCATCTCGTAGAAAAAATAGACACTTAGCAACTAGTCCTCACAAAAAGGCGCAACGATCCACGAGAGAAGGCGTTTCTTCACCGTGGCATCTCATACAGCCTGTTGCCCATGGTTCTCCGGAAATGTTGCCTGCTCCTGTGCAGCTTCGCCGTAACCCAGCTATGCTTCACCGGGTGGTTCCATCTCGTAGAAAAAATAGACACTTAGCAACTAGTCCTCACAAAAAGGCGCAACGATCCACGAGAGAAGGCGTTTCTTCACCGTGGCATCTCATACAGCCTGTTGCCCATGGTTCTCCGGAAATGTTGCCTGCTCCTGTGCAGCTTCGCCGTAACCCAGCTATGCTTCACCGGGTGGTTCCATCTCGTAGAAAAAATAGACACTTAGCAACTAGTCCTCACAAAAAGGCGCAACGATCCACGAGAGAAGGCGTTTCTTCACCGTGGCATCTCATACAGCCTGTTGCCCATGGTTCTCCGGAAATGTTGCCTGCTCCTGTGCAGCTTCGCCGTAACCCAGCTATGCTTCACCGGGTGGTTCCATCTCGTAGAAAAAATAGACACTTAGCAACTAGTCCTCACAAAAAGGCGCAACGATCCACGAGAGAAGGCGTTTCTTCACCGTGGCATCTCATACAGCCTGTTGCCCATGGTTCTCCGGAAATGTTGCCTGCTCCTGTGCAGCTTCGCCGTAACCCAGCTATGCTTCACCGGGTGGTTCCATCTCGTAGAAAAAATAGACACTTAGCAACTAGTCCTCACAAAAAGGCGCAACGATCCACGAGAGAAGGCGTTTCTTCACCGTGGCATCTCATACAGCCTGTTGCCCATGGTTCTCCGGAAATGTTGCCTGCTCCTGTGCAGCTTCGCCGTAACCCAGCTATGCTTCACCGGGTGGTTCCATCTCGTAGAAAAAATAGACACTTAGCAACTAGTCCTCACAAAAAGGCGCAACGATCCACGAGAGAAGGCGTTTCTTCACCGTGGCATCTCATACAGCCTGTTGCCCATGGTTCTCCGGAAATGTTGCCTGCTCCTGTGCAGCTTCGCCGTAACCCAGCTATGCTTCACCGGGTGGTTCCATCTCGTAGAAAAAATAGACACTTAGCAACTAGTCCTCACAAAAAGGCGCAACGATCCACGAGAGAAGGCGTTTCTTCACCGTGGCATCTCATACAGCCTGTTGCCCATGGTTCTCCGGAAATGTTGCCTGCTCCTGTGCAGCTTCGCCGTAACCCAGCTATGCTTCACCGGGTGGTTCCATCTCGTAGAAAAAATAGACACTTAGCAACTAGTCCTCACAAAAAGGCGCAACGATCCACGAGAGAAGGCGTTTCTTCACCGTGGCATCTCATACAGCCTGTTGCCCATGGTTCTCCGGAAATGTTGCCTGCTCCTGTGCAGCTTCGCCGTAACCCAGCTATGCTTCACCGGGTGGTTCCATCTCGTAGAAAAAATAGACACTTAGCAACTAGTCCTCACAAAAAGGCGCAACGATCCACGAGAGAAGGCGTTTCTTCACCGTGGCATCTCATACAGCCTGTTGCCCATGGTTCTCCGGAAATGTTGCCTGCTCCTGTGCAGCTTCGCCGTAACCCAGCTATGCTTCACCGGGTGGTTCCATCTCGTAGAAAAAATAGACACTTAGCAACTAGTCCTCACAAAAAGGCGCAACGATCCACGAGAGAAGGCGTTTCTTCACCGTGGCATCTCATACAGCCTGTTGCCCATGGTTCTCCGGAAATGTTGCCTGCTCCTGTGCAGCTTCGCCGTAACCCAGCTATGCTTCACCGGGTGGTTCCATCTCGTAGAAAAAATAGACACTTAGCAACTAGTCCTCACAAAAAGGCGCAACGATCCACGAGAGAAGGCGTTTCTTCACCGTGGCATCTCATACAGCCTGTTGCCCATGGTTCTCCGGAAATGTTGCCTGCTCCTGTGCAGCTTCGCCGTAACCCAGCTATGCTTCACCGGGTGGTTCCATCTCGTAGAAAAAATAGACACTTAGCAACTAGTCCTCACAAAAAGGCGCAACGATCCACGAGAGAAGGCGTTTCTTCACCGTGGCATCTCATACAGCCTGTTGCCCATGGTTCTCCGGAAATGTTGCCTGCTCCTGTGCAGCTTCGCCGTAACCCAGCTATGCTTCACCGGGTGGTTCCATCTCGTAGAAAAAATAGACACTTAGCAACTAGTCCTCACAAAAAGGCGCAACGATCCACGAGAGAAGGCGTTTCTTCACCGTGGCATCTCATACAGCCTGTTGCCCATGGTTCTCCGGAAATGTTGCCTGCTCCTGTGCAGCTTCGCCGTAACCCAGCTATGCTTCACCGGGTGGTTCCATCTCGTAGAAAAAATAGACACTTAGCAACTAGTCCTCACAAAAAGGCGCAACGATCCACGAGAGAAGGCGTTTCTTCACCGTGGCATCTCATACAGCCTGTTGCCCATGGTTCTCCGGAAATGTTGCCTGCTCCTGTGCAGCTTCGCCGTAACCCAGCTATGCTTCACCGGGTGGTTCCATCTCGTAGAAAAAATAGACACTTAGCAACTAGTCCTCACAAAAAGGCGCAACGATCCACGAGAGAAGGCGTTTCTTCACCGTGGCATCTCATACAGCCTGTTGCCCATGGTTCTCCGGAAATGTTGCCTGCTCCTGTGCAGCTTCACTGTAGCCCAGTTATGCGTCACCAGGAGGTTCCATCTCGTAGATAAAATTGACACTTAGCTACTCGTCCTCACTAAAACGCGAAACGATCCACGAGAGAAGGCGTTTCTTCATCGTGGCATCTCATATAGCCTGTTGCCCATGGTTCTCTAGAAATGTTGCCTGCTCCTGTGCAGCTTCACTATAACCCAGCTATGCTTCACCGGGTGGTTCCATCTCGTAGAAAAAATGGACACTTCGCAACTAGTCCTCACAGAAAGGCGCAACCCTAAATGCGACGGTGAAGTAACGCCTTCTCTCGTTGATCGTTGCGCCTTTCTGTGAGGACTAGTTGCTAAGTGTCCATTTTTTCTACGAGGTGGAACCACCCGGTGACGCATAGCTGGGTTACGGTGAAGCTGCACAGGACCAGAAAATATTTCCGGATAACCATGGGCAACATGCTATATGAGATGCCACGGTGAAGAAACGCCTTTTCTCGTGGATCGTTGCGCGTTTTAGTGAGAACGAGTAGCTAAGTGTCAATTTTGTCTACGAGATGGAACCTCCTGGTGACGCATAACTGGGCTACAGTGAAGTTAGATAGGAGCAGGCAATATTTCTGGAGAACCGTGGGGCAACAGGCCGTATGAGATGCCTCGGTGAAGTAACACCTTCTCTCGTGGATCGTTGCGCCTTTCTGGGAGAACTAGTTGCTAAGTGTCCATTTTTTTACGAGATGGAACCACCTGGTGACGCATAGCTGGGTTACAGTGAAGCTGCACGGGAGCAGGCAACATTTCCGGAGAACCATAGGCAACAGGCTATATGAGATGCCACGGTGAAGAAACGCCTTCTCCCGTGGATCGTTGCGCGTTTTAGTGAGGACGAGAAGCTAAGTGTCAATTTTATCTACGATATGAAACCTCCTGGTGACGCATAACTGGGCTACAGTGAATTTAGATAGGAGCAGGCAATATTTTCGGAGAACCGTGGGGCAACAGGCTGTATGAGATGCCACGGTGAAGTAACGCCTTCTCTCGTGGATCGTTGCGCCTTTCTGTGAGGACTAGTTGCTAAGTGTCCATTTTTCCTACAAGATGGAACCACCCGGTGACGCATAGCTGGGTTACGGTGAAGCTGCACAGGAGCAGGCAACATTTCCGGAGAACCGTGGGGCAAAAGGCTGTATGAGATGCCACGGTGAAGAAACGCCTTCTCTCGTGGATCGTTGCCCGTTTTAGTGAGGACGAGTAGCTAAGTTTCAATTTTATCTATGAGATGGAATCTCCTGGTAACGCATAACTGGGCTACAGTGAAGTTAGATAGGAGCAGGCAATATTTCCGGAGAACCGTGGGGCAACAGGCTGTATGAGATGCCTCGGTGAAGTAACGCCTTCTCTCGTGGATCGTTGCGCCTTTCTGTGAGGACTAGTTGCTAAGTGTCCATTTTTTCTACGAGATGGAACCACCCGGTGACGCATAGATGTGTTACGGTGAAGCTGCACAGGAGCAGGCAACATTTCCGGAGAACCATGCACAATAGGCTATATGAGATGCCACGGTGAAGAAACGCCTTCTCTCGTGGATCGTTGCGCGTTTTAGTGGGAACGAGTTGCTAAGTGTCTATTTTATCTACGGGATGGAACCACTCCTGGTGACGCATAACTGGGTTACAGGCGAAGCTTAGCATAGGAGCAGGCAACTATTTCCGGAGAACCGTGGTGCAACAGGTTGTATGAGATGCCTCGGTGAAGTAACGCCTTCTCTCGTGGATCGTTGCACCTTTCTGTGAGGACTAGTTGCTAAGTGTCCATTTTTTCTACGAGATGGAACCACCCGGTGACGCATAGCTGGGTTACGGTGAAGCTGCACAGGAGCAGGCAACATTTCCAGAGAACCATGGGCAACAGGCTATATGAGATGCCACGGTGAAGAAACGCCTTCTCTCGTGGATCGTTGCGCCTTTCTGTGAGGACTAGTTGCTAAGTGTCCATTTTATCTACGAGATGGAACCACCCGGTAACGCATAGCTGGGTTACGTGAAGCTGCTCAAGAGCAGGCAAAATTTCTGGAGAACCATGGGGCAAAAGGTTGTATGAGATGCCCCGGTGAAGAAACGCCTTCTCTCGTGGATCGTTGCGCATTTTAGTGAGGTCGAGTATCCAAGTGTCAATTTTATCTACGAGATGGAATCTCCTGGTGACGCATAACTGGGCTACGTTGAAGTTAGATAGGAGCAGGCAATATTTCCGGAGAACCGTGGGGCAACAGGCTGTATGAGATGCCACGGTGAAGTAACGCCTTCTCTCGTGGATCGTTGCGCGTTTTAGTGAGGTCGAGTAGCTAAGTGTCAATTTTATCTACGAGATGGAACCTCCTGGTGACGCATAACTGAGCTACAGTGCAGTTAGATAGGAGTAGGCAACATTTCCGGAGAACCATGGGCAACAGGCTATATGAGATGCCACGGTGAAGAAACGCCTTCTCTCCTGGATCGTTGCGCGTTTTAGTGAGGACGAGTAGCTAAGTGTTAATTTTATCAACGAGATGGAACATCCTGGTGACGCATAACTGGGCTACAATGAAGTTAGATAGGAGCAGGCAATATTTCCGGAGAACCGTGGGGCAACAGTCTGTATGAGATGACTCGGTGAACAAACGCTTTCTCTCGTGGATCGTTGCGCCTTTTAGTGGGAACGAGTTGCTAAGTGTCAATTTTATCTACGGGATGGAACCTCCTGGTGACGCATAACTGGGCTACAGTGAAGTTAGATAGGGGCAGGCAATATTTCCGGAGAACAGTGGGGCAACAGGCTGTATGAGATTCCTCGGTGAAGTAACTCCTTCTCTCGTGGATCGTTGCGCCTTTCTGTGAGGACTAGTTGCTAAGTGTCCATTTTTTTTCTACGAGATGGAACATCCTGGTGACGCATAACTGGGCTACAGTGAAGTTAGATAGGAGCAGGCAATATTTTCGGAGAACCGTGGGACAACAGGTTGTATGAGATGCCTCGGTGAAGTAACGCCTTCTCTCGTGGATCGTTGCGCCTTTCTGTGAGGACTAGTTGCTAAGTGTCCATTTTTTCTAAGAGATGTAACCACCCGGTGACGCATAGCTGGGTAACGGTGAAGCTGCACAGGAGCAGGCAACATTTCCGGAGAACCATGGGCAACAGGCTATATGAGATGGCACGGTGAAGAAACACCTTCTCTCGTGGATCGTTGCGCGTTTTAGTGGGAACGACTTGCTAAGTGTCAATTTTATCTACGGGATGAAACCTCCTGGTGATGCATAACTGGGCTACAGTGAAGTTAGATAGGAGCAGGCAATATTTCTGGGGAACCGTGGGGCAACAGGCTGTATGAGATACCACGGTGAAGTAACGCCTTCTGTCGTGGATCGTTGCGCCTTTCTGTGAGGACTACTTGCTAAGTGTCCATTTTTTCAACGAGATGGAACCACCCGGTGATGCATAGCAGGGTTACGGTGAAGCTTCACAGGAGTAGGTAACATTTCCGAAGAACCATGGGCAACAGGCTATATGAGATGCCACGGTGAAGAAACGCCTTCTCTCGTGGATCATTGCGCGTTTTAGTGGGGACGAGTAGCTAAGTGTCAATTTTATCTACGAGATGGAACCTCCTGGTGATGCATAACTGAGCTACAGTGAAGTTAGATAGGAGCAGGTAATATTTCTGGAGAACCGTGGGGCAAAATGTTGTATGAGATGCCACGGTGAAGTAACGCCTTCTCTCGTGGATCGTTGCGCCTTTCTGTGAGGACTAGTTGCTTAGTGTCTATTTTTTATACGAGATGGAACCACCCGGTGACGCATAGTTGAGTTACGGTGAAGCTGCACAGGAGTAGGCAACATTTCCGGAGAACCATGGGCAACAGGCCATATGAGATGCCACGGTGAAGAAACGCCTTCTCTCGTGGATCGTTGCGCCTTTCTGTGAGGACTAGTTGCTAAGTGTCCATTTTATCTACGAGATGGAACCTCCCGGTAACGCATAGCTAGGTTACGGTGAACCTGCTCAGGAGCAGGCAACATTTCCGGAGAACCGTGGGGCAAAAGGCTGTATGAGATGCCACGGTGAAGAAACGCCTTCTCTCACGGATCGTTGCGCGTTTTAGTGAGGTCGAGTAGCTAAGTGTCAATTTTATCTACGAGATGGAACCTCCTGGGGACGCATAACTGGCCTACGCTGAAGTTAGATAGGAGCAGGCAATATTTCCGGAGAACCGTGGGGCAACAGGCTGTATGAGATGCCAGGGTGAAGTAACGCCTTCTCTCGTGGATCGTTGCGCCTTTCTGTGAGGACTAGTTGCTAAGTGTCCATTTTTTCTACGAGATGGAACCACCCGGTGACGCACAGCTGGGTTACGGTGAAGCTGCACATGAGCAGGCAATATTTCCGGAGAACCATGGGCAACAGGCTTTATGACATACCACGGTAAAGAAACGCCTTCTCTCGTGGATCGGTGCGCGTTTTAGTGAGGTCGAGTAGCTAAGCGTCAATTTTATCTACGGGATGGAACCTCCTGGTGATGCATAACTTGGCTACAGTGAAGTTAGATAGGAGCAGGCAATATTTCTGGGGAACCGTGGGGCAACAGGCTGTATGAGATGCCACGGTGAAGTAACGCCTTCTCTCGTTGATCGTTGCGCCTTTCTGTGAGGACTACTTGCTAAGTGTCCAATTTTCAACGAGATGGAACCACCCGGTGAAGCATAGCAGGGTTACGGTGAAGCTTCACAGGAGCAGGTAACATTTCCGGAGAACCATGGGCAACAGGCTATATGAGATACCACGGTGAAGAAACGCCTTCTCTCGTGGATCGTTGCGCATTTTAGTGAGGACGAGTAGCTAAGTGTCAATTTTATCTACTTGATGAAACCTCCTGGTGACGCATAACTGGGCTACAGTGAAGTTAGATAGGAGCAGGCAATATTTCCGGAGAACCGTGGGGCAACAGACTATATGAGATGTCACGGTGAAGTAACGCCTTCTCTCGTGGATCGTTGCGCCTTTCTGTGAGGACTAGTTGCTAAGTGTCCATTTTTTCCACGAGATGGAATCACCCGGTGACGCTTATCTGCGTTTCAGTGAAGTTGCACAGGAGCAGGCAATATTTCCGTAGAACCATGGGCAACAGGCTATATGAGATACCACGGTGAAGAAACGCCTTCTTTCGTGGATCGTTGCGCGTTTTAGTTAGGTCGAGTAGCTAAGTGTCTATTTTATCTACGAGATGGAACCATCCTAGTGAAGCATAGCTGGGTTACAGTGAAGCTGACATAGGAGCAGGCAATATTTCCGAGAAACCAGTGGGCAACAGGCTGTATGAGATGCCACGGGGAAGTAACGCCTTCTCTCGTGGATCGTTGCGCCTTTCTGTGAGGACTAGTTGCTAAGTATCCATTTTTTCTAGGAGATGGAACCACCCGGTGATGCATAGCTGGGTTACGGTGAAGCTGCACAGGAGCAGGCAACATTTCCATAGAACCATGGGCAACAGGCTATATGAGATGTCACGGTGATGAAACGCCTTCTCTCGTGGATCGTTGCGCGTTTTAGTGAGGACGAGTAGCCAAGTGTCAATTTTATCTATGAGATGGAACCTCCTGGTGATGCATAACTGGGCTACAGTGAAGTTAGATAGGAGCAGGCAATATTTCCGGAGAACCGTGGGGCAACAGGTTGTATGAGACACCTCGGTGAAGTAGCGCCTTCTCTCGTGGATCGTTGCGCCTTTCTGTGAGGACTAGTTCCTAAGTGTCCATTTTTTCTACGAGATGGAACCACCCGGTGACGCATAGCTGGGTTACGGTGAAGCTGCACAGGAGCAGGCAACATTTCCGGAGAACCATGGGCAACATGCTATATGAGATGCCACGGTGAAGAAACGCCTTCTCTCGTGGATCGTTGCGCGTTTTAGTGAGAACGGGTAGCTAAATGTCAATTTTATCCACGAGATGGAACCACCTGGTGACGCATAACTGGGCTATAGTGAAGTTAGATAGGAGCATGCAATATTTCCGGAGAACCGTGGGGCAACAGGCTGTATGAGATGCCACGCTGAAGTAACGCCTTCTCTCGTGGATCGTTGCGCATTTCTGTGAGGACTACTCGCTAAGTGTCCATTTTTTCTACGAGATGAAACCACCCAGTGATGCATAGCTAGGTTACGGTGAAGCTGCACATGAGCAGGCAACATTTTCGGAGAACCATGGGCAACAGGCTATATGAGATACCACGGTGAAGAAACGCCTTCTCTCGTGGATCGTTGCGCGTTTTAGTGAGGTCGAGTTGCTAAGTGTCAATTTTATCTACGAGATGGAACCTCCTGGTGATGCATAACTGAGCTACACTGCAGTTAGATAGGAGCAGGCAATATTTTCGGAGAACCATGGGGCAACAGGCTGTATGAGATGCCACGGTGAAGTAACGCCTTCTCTCGTGGATCGTTGCGCCTTTCTGTGAGAACTAGTTGCTAAGTGTCCATTTTTTCTATGAGATGGAACCACCCGGGGATACATAGCTGGGTTACGGTGAAGCTGCACAGGAGTAGGCAACATTTTCGGAGAACCATGGGCAACAGGCTATATGAGATGCCACGGTGAAGAAACGCCTTCTCTCGTGGATCGTTGCGCGTTTTAGTGAGGACGAGTAGCTAAGTGTCAATTTTATCAACGATATGGAAACTCCTGGTGACGCATAACTGGGCTACATTGAAGTTAGATAGGAGCAGGCAATATTTCCAGAGAACCGTGGGGCAACAGGCTGTATGAGATGCCTCGGTGAAGTAACGCCTTCTCTCGTGGATCGTTGCGCCTTTCTGTGTGGACTAGTTGCTAAGTGTCCATTTTTTCTACGAGATGGAACCACCCGGTGACGCATAGCTGGGTTACGGTGAAGCTGCACAGGACCAGGCAACATTTCCGGAGAACCATGGGCAACATGCTATATGAGATGCCACGGTGAAGAAACACCTTCTCTCGTGGATCGTTGCGCGTTTTAGTGAGGACGAGTAGCTAAGTGTCAATTTTGTCTATGAGATCAAACCTCCTGGTGACGCATAACTGAGGTACAGTGAAGTTAGATAGGAGCAGGCAATATTTCCGGAGAACCGTGGGGCAAAAGGCTGTATGAGATGCCACGGTGAAGTAACGCCTTCTCTCGTGGATCGTTGCGCCTTTCTGTGAGGACTAGTTGCTAAGTGTCCATTTTTTATACGAGATGGAACCACCCGGTGACGCATAGCTGGGTTACGGTGAAGCTGCACAGGAGCAGGCAACATTTCCGGAGAACCATAGACAACAGGCTGTATGAGATGCCACGGTGAAGAAACACCTTCTCTCGTGGATCGTTGCGCCTTTCTGTGAGGACTAGTTGCTAAGTGTCCATTTTATCTACGAGATGGAACCACCCGGTAATGCATAGCTGGGTTACGGTGAAGCTGCACAGGAGCAGGCAACACTTCCGGAGAACCATGGGCAACAGGCTATATGAGATGCCAAGGTGAAGAAACTCCTTCTCTCGTGGATCGTTGCGCGTTTTAGTGAGTACGAGTAGCTAAGTGTCAATTTTATCTACGAGATGTAACCTCCTGGTGACGCATAACAGGGCTACAGTGAAGTTAGATAGGAGTAGGTAATATTTCTGGAGAACCGTGGGGCAACAGGCTGTATGAGATGCCTCGGTGAAGTAACGCCTTCTCTCGTGGATCGTTGCGCCTTTCTGTGAGGACTAGTTGCTAAGTGTCCATTTTTTCTACGAGATGGAACCACCCGGTGACGCATAGCTGGATTACGGTGAAGCTGCACAGGACCAGGCAACATGATGAGGACATCACTTCTTCGGTTACACACAACACTCCTCCACTTGACATTCAAGGACCAATCACTAGAGCTCGCGCCCGACAATTGAATTTACAGGTGAGCTCGTTCCTAAGTACTTCCTTTTGTTCATTTGAGAATAGATTGCTACCTAATGATTTAATTATGATTAGGAACCATGGAGAGGACCTGGAAGTACTTGGAGAAGGGCTACGGGGCGCACAAGTCCAGCAAGGACGGTCGAATCATGTTGGAGGCCCAACTCAAACCGACTTCGAATCCAATTCGGAGTCCAGGACCAGTCCGCACTAAAACGGACGCCCAGATCGCATCCGGACTCCGTTTTGGACGTTCTACATATGTATGGAAAGCTGAGAAGACCACCTTTCCAATGGCTTTGGTCCCATGTCAAAATTCCTTCTGAGTCAACAGGAATCGTCGAAACAAGTGGGCGTTCAGAATCTGTCAGGGTGCTGCGCCACCGTCTTTTGGGCCGATCGGCTTTGTATCGTGTTGGTGTTGGTGATATGCCCTAGAGGCAACATGGCGATGTTGAATATATCACATACTATGTTTATGATACATTGCTTTGTTCCTTGAAATAGACATTATCATTATTGATCAATGAGTATGTGACTTATTCATGAGACTCTTAATGCCAAAATGTTGCTATTTCTAAATGATCCCTGATCATATATCATATGAGGAACATATATGATTCAAAGATCAGCATATGTATTGATTGATGATCATGTCTCATGGATCATGGTATGGAGATACCAAATCAATAATATGGACATGTGTTAGTGAACATATGTTGGATAGACCCGCCATGAGACACTGCAGAGATTCCATGTGTCATTAGTTGGTCTCAAGTAGTGTTTATGTAGAATCGTTAGACTTGAGATCATCATGGTTCCCAACATGCGTAGTAGCCTATTTTGGGACTACTAACCACTACTCCGTAACTGGGTAGTCATAAAAGTAGTCTTCGGGTTTGCTATGAAACATGTAGTGGGATGTGAATGATCAAGATAGAATTTGCCCCTCCTTATGGGAGAGATATCTCTGGGCCCCTCGATGTAATGGATTATGAAAGTGCATGGCCATGCCAATGTGATTGAGGAGTCAATCACAAGTTTATAATCCATCACGGAATCGAGAGAGTGATTGAGCCATTAAGAGGATGACACAGGTCTCGCCTTGAGCTTAATCTATATCGTGAGGCAAAAGGATTCGTACATGAGAACATTACAGGTTCAGCCGATATGATCTTTACGTATACTTTGGGGTTAATATGTCTTGCTAGAGGCCGCTATTAACAGGGTGACCGGAAAGGTGTTTCCGGGTCGCGACCAAGTATACGTG
>CM029651.1:16207970-16267970 GCA_017311315.1 Dendrocalamus latiflorus | reverse complement strand
AACCTACAGGGTCGCACACTTAACGGGTTGGAACACTAATTCGAATGTGATTCGGATGTGGGCTCAATTCGGATAGAGATCCGGATAGACTCCTATTGGGCCTCGGTCCACGAGGCCCAAGTGAGGAGGTCTATATATTTGGAGGCGGGGGGGCTGAGGGATGCACGCATATGTTCCTCCCGAACAAAACCCTAGCCGCCACCTCCCGAGCCAAACCCTAGCCGCTCGCGAGTGCTGGTACACTCGCGATCGGAGTTCCAGCCCCGGACGTGTGGATACCGGTGGAGGCGCTGCTCGTTGCGGCGTTGATCGGCATCAACAAACTACAGATTGGATCTGCTCGTGGTGTGGTTGATCGCGTGGAGGAGACGATCTGTTCGGGACGATCGGCTACTTCCACTACTACCTCGACGCGCGTGGTTGGATCGGCTTCTCCAACTCTTCTTCCGCTGCGCTGCGCGTCTAGTGGTAACGATCTATGATCCCTTCTTTGCATGATGTCCTGGTGTGCGCGGTAGAAATTTTTTATTTTCTGCTATCGTAGCCTTCGCGCGTTCCTTCAGTGGTATCAGAGCCATCTTGCTTAGTTTGCGATCTGGATCAGCGCATATGATGATATGCGGTTGTAGTAGATTGGATCTATTACAGTCTAGATCAGTCGGTTCATGTGATGAATCGATGGTAGCACGGGTTGATGAGATCAATCGGTGAATAGGGGTTGGATGAGGCGCAGATTGTATCACTACTAGTGCCCTAGAGATTGTCTCGGATCGGCATAAGGTGGTTATGTCGAATACTAGTAGGATACGAATCTGATAGCCTCGGACCAGTGGGAATACTAGTGCCCTAGAGATTGTCTCGGATCGGCATAAGGTGGTTATGCCGAATACTAGTAGGTTACGGATCTGATGGCCTCGGCCCAGTGGAAAAACTAGCATCCTAGAGAATGTCTCGGATCGGCATAAGGTGGTTGTGCCGAATAGTTTTTCCATTGCGATTTCATAGATTGGATCTGTAAATTTCGTAGGGTGTTCAGGGCGCTGCCCTGAAACCCGCGGGGGGCGGCCCCCCCCTCGACCCCCCGCCCGCTGACCGGCCAGCGGGACCGCCGTGCGTACCCGCCTTGTATAGCGTCTTGGGTTCACATCGTTAGGTAGAATACGATTCTACGTCTAACTTGTTTTTGCAGAGAATGACGTGAATAGTATGGCCCTATATCTTATTGGAATGTATGAGATGTATGTGATGCATGTAACATTCGTTCATGGCCTGCGTGTCATGATTATTTCAGCTATTGTTAGCTGTCTATATTGTATTTAACGACCTGCGTGTCGACCTTAATGCTTGAATCTATCTTTGTAATCTTCAATTTCTAGCTATTATAGGTAGTAGCCTAGTTTTGAGGTTACAAGCTTTCAAGCATGGTGGCCTAAAGGAGTGATGTGGAGGATGGAGATCGTCTACACCTACATGGAGATGGAGATCACCATTTGTTTGGGCCATACTACTTCACAGTTAAATGTGTTTATCTGTGATATTATCTATCTTATTCTTATGCAATGTTTTTGTCATATGTTGCTTTGGTAGGATAGAATCCCTCATAAAATTAGGTGTTCATGCCCTTCCATATGTTGCACCAAAAGATAATGATCACCGCATGGTAGGTCTACCAAAGTAGAGTGCCGTCGGTTATCATCATTATTTGGGGTAGATGTCGGACATCTACATGCGGAAGCATTTGGTTTACTTAACAAGGTTATCAAAACAGTTTTGGACCTTGGGGCATAGATTGGGGCCGGGGCATGTTGATGTCACCCAACAAGCAAGAGTCACATAGGGATGTGATTAGCAAGGTGTTGCTTACCCATGTCACTAGTTTTCTAGCCGTGATGCCAAAGCTCACTAGGAATTAGTGAAATGAGGTTCTTGACCCACTATGTAACTTAGAGGGAGTTTTGTTGCAAAACACATAGTGGGAGTCTTTTGTTAAATTGTTTAATAAAAGATGAACATAAACATAGTGCTAAACTTTGCATATTCTTTGTTGTAGATCATGTCAACTAATGCCGCATCCAGTTCTTTTAATTTGCGATCTATTCTTGAGAAAGAAAAACTCAATGGAACGAACTTTATGGATTGGTATCGCAACTTGAGAATTGTTCTCAAGCAAGAGCGCAAGGAGTATGTCCTTGAGTCTCATTATCCTGATGACTTGCCTGATAATGCTACTGCGGCTGCACGGAGAGCTTATGAGAAGCAAACGAATGATTACCTTGATGTGAGCTGTCTCATGCTTGCCACAATGTCCTCTGAGCTTCAGAAGCAATATGAGAACACAGATGCCTACAATATCATTGTGGGGTTGCGTGGTATGTTTGAGAACCAAGCAAGGGCTGAGAGGTTCAACACTTCAAAGTCCTTGTTTGCGTGCAGGCTTGCAGAAGGGAATCCCGTCAGCCCTCATGTGATTAAGATGATTGGCTACATTGAGAGTCTGGAAAAGCTTGGTTTTCCCCTTAGCCAAGAGTTGGCTACTGATGTGATTCTCCAGTCGCTCCCCCCGAGCTTTGAGCCATTCATACTGAACTATCACATGAACAACATGGATAAGACCTTGGCAGAGTTGCATGGGATGCTAAAAGCTGCCGAGGAAAGCATTAAGAAAAGCAGCAATCATGTGATGATGATGCAGAAAGGCAAGGGCAAGCCCAATGTCAAGAAAGGCGCGGTCAAAAGAAAGTTAGCTCCCGATGAGATCGCGAGCAGTTCTAAGGCCAAGCAAGTCAAGAAGGGCGCTGCTCCTAATGCAGATTGTTACTACTGTAAGCAATCAGGTCATTGGAAAAGGAACTGCCCAAAGTACTTGGAGGATCTTGAGAAGAAGAAGGGAAGTACGACTTCCTCTCCAGGTATAAATGTTATAGAGATCAATCTTGCTACTTCATCCACTGATTCTTGGGTATTTGATACCGGATCGGTTGCTCACCTTTGCAAATCGTTGCAGGGGCTAAGAAGAAGTAGAAGTTTGAGGAGGAGCGAAGTGGATCTTCGCGTTGGCAATGGAGCAAAAGTTGCTGCGGTCGCTGTTGGCACCATGCCATTGTCTTTACCTTCAGGATTAGTTTTGGAATTGAATAATTGTTATTGTGTTCCATCTCTTTCCAAGAACATTATTTCTGCTTCATGTTTGCAAGCAGAAGGTTATGACTTTAGATCTGTGAACAATGGTTGTTCTCTTTATTTCAAAGATATGTTCTATTGTCATACTCCATTGGTGAATGGGTTATATGTTCTTACTCTTGAAGAGTCACCGGTCTATAACATTAATGCAAAGAGGCAACGTTCGAATGATTTGAATCCCACGTTTATTTGGCACTGTCGCTTAGGTCACATAAATGAGAAACGCATGGAGAAGCTCCATAGAGATGGTATTCCGCACTCATTTGATTTTGAATCATTTGAGACATGCGAATCTTGTTTACTTGGCAAGATGACAAAGGCACCTTTCACCGGTCAAGGTGAACGGGCAAGTGACTTATTGGCACTCGTACATTCTGATGTATGTGGACCAATGAGCTCAACAGCCAGAGGTGGTTTTCAGTACTTCATAACTTTTACTGATGATTTTAGTAGATATGGGTATATCTACCTGATGAAGCATAAGTCCGAATCCTTTGAAAAGTTCAAAGAATTCCAAAATGAAGTGCAAAATCATTTAGGCAAGACAATCAAGTTTCTACGATCTGATCGTGGAGGCGAGTATTTGAGCCATGAGTTTGGCAATCATCTGAAGGATTGTGGAATTGTTCCACAATTGACTCCGCCAGGAACACCTCAATGGAATGGGGTATCTGAACGGAGAAATCGCACCTTATTAGATATGGTGCGCTCCATGATGAGCCAAAGTGATCTTCCGTTGTCTTTTTGGGGGTACGCTCTTGAAACAGCCGCTTTCACACTAAACAGGGTTCCATCAAAATCAGTAGAAAAGACACCATATGAGATGTGGACAGGACAACGTCCTAGCTTGTCTTTTCTTAAGATTTGGGGATGTGAGGCTTATGTAAAACGTTTACAATCTGATAAGCTCAGTCCTAAATCTGATAAATGCTTCTTTATCGGGTATCCTAAGGAAACAAAAGGATATTACTTCTATAATCAAGGAGAAGGCAAAGTGTTTGTCGCCCGGCATGGTGTCTTCTTAGAGAAAGAGTTTCTCTCAAGAAGGGATAGTGGGAGCATGGTGCAACTTGAAGAAATTCGGGAAACACCTGAAAACGTTTCAGCTCCTACAGAACCACAACAGGATGAACAAACTGTTGAAGAACCTGTTGTGGACACACCGGCACCACGTAGGTCAGAGAGGTCACGTCGTGCACCTGAAAGGTACATGTTCTTGACTACTCAACAACGGGACATATTGTTGTTAGACAACGATGAGCCTAAGACCTATGAAGAAGCGATGGTGGGACCAGACTCTGAGAAATGGCTTGAAGCCATGAGATCCGAAATTGAATCCATGCACAGTAATCATGTTTGGAACTTGGTTGATCCACCTGATGGTGTTAAAACCATTGAGTGCAAATGGATTTTCAAGAAAAAGATAGACATAGATGGAAATGTTCACATCTATAAAGCGCGATTGGTGGCCAAAGGTTTCAAACAAATTCAAGGTGTTGATTATGATGAAACTTTTTCGCCCGTCGCAATGATAAAGTCTATTCGGATCATTCTAGCGATTGCTGCATATTTCGACTATGAAATATGGCAAATGGATGTCAAAACAGCTTTCCTTAATGGAAATCTGAGTGAGGATGTGTACATGACACAGCCCACGGGTTTTGTCGATCCGCAATCAGCTGGAAAGATATGCAAGCTGCAAAGATCCATTTATGGATTAAAGCAGGCATCTCGGAGTTGGAACATTCGTTTTGATGAAGTAATCAAAGGGTTTGGTTTCATCAAGAACGAAGAAGAGCCTTGTGTTTACAAAAAGGCTAGTGGGAGCGCACTCGTGTTTCTGGTCTTATATGTGGATGACATATTACTGATCGGAAATGACATTCCTATGCTCGAATCTGTTAAGTCTTCATTGAAAAATAGTTTCTCTATGAAAGACTTAGGAGAGGCGGCATATATTCTGGGCATCAAGATCTATAGGGATAGATCAAGAAGGCTAATTGGATTAAGCCAAGATACGTACATTGACAAGGTGTTGAAAAGGTTCAACATGCAGGATTCCAAGAAAGGCTTCCTACCTATGTCACATGGTATACATCTTAGCAAGAGTCAGTGTCCTAGTACACCTGATGAGCGGGATAAAATGAATGCGATTCCATATGCTTCGGCTATGGGATCCATTATGTATGCCATGCTTTGTACACGTCCAGATGTCTCGTATGCTTTAAGTGCTACAAGTAGATACCAGTCAGATCCAGGTGAAAGTCACTGGATTGCCGTAAAGAACATCTTGAAGTACTTGAGAAGAACTAAAGATGTGTTCCTCGTCTATGGGGGTGAGGAAGAGCTCGTTGTAAATGGTTACACCGATGCTAGCTTCCAAACTGACAAAGATGATTTTAGATCGCAATCTGGATTTGTGTTCTGCCTGAATGGCGGTGCGGTGAGCTGGAAGAGTTCCAAGCAGGAGACGGTTGCTGATTCTACAACAGAGGCCGAGTACATAGCAGCTTCTGAAGCTGCTAAAGAGGCTGTTTGGATCAAGAAATTTGTTTCTGAGCTTGGTGTGGTGGCTAGTGCCTCCAGCCCAATGGACCTCTACTGTGACAATAGTGGGGCCATTGCGCAAGCCAAGGAGCCTAGATCGCACCAGAAGTCCAAGCACATTCTACGGCGATTTCATCTCATCCGCGAGATTGTGGAGAGAGGCGATGTGAAGATATGCAAAGTACAAACGGATTTGAACATTGCAGATCCGTTGACAAAGCCGCTTCCCCAGCCAAAGCATGAGGCTCACACTAGGGCAATGGGTATTAGATACCTACATGGTTGACTCTAGTGCAAGTGGGAGACTGTTGGTGATATGCCCTAGAGGCAACATGGCGATGTTGAATATATCACATACTATGTTTATGATACATTGCTTTGTTCCTTGAAATAGACATTATCATTATTGATCAATGAGTATGTGACTTATTCATGAGACTCTTAATGCCAAAATGTTGCTATTTCTAAATGATCCCTGATCATATATCATATGAGGAACATATATGATTCAAAGATCAGCATATGTATTGATTGATGATCATGTCTCATGGATCATGGTATGGAGATACCAAATCAATAATATGGACATGTGTTAGTGAACATATGTTGGATAGACCCGCCATGAGACACTGCAGAGATTCCATGTGTCATTAGTTGGTCTCAAGTAGTGTTTATGTAGAATCGTTAGACTTGAGATCATCATGGTTCCCAACATGCGTAGTAGCCTATTTTGGGACTACTAACCACTACTCCGTAACTGGGTAGTCATAAAAGTAGTCTTCGGGTTTGCTATGAAACATGTAGTGGGATGTGAATGATCAAGATAGAATTTGCCCCTCCTTATGGGAGAGATATCTCTGGGCCCCTCGATGTAATGGATTATGAAAGTGCATGGCCATGCCAATGTGATTGAGGAGTCAATCACAAGTTTATAATCCATCACGGAATCGAGAGAGTGATTGAGCCATTAAGAGGATGACACAGGTCTCGCCTTGAGCTTAATCTATATCGTGAGGCAAAAGGATTCGTACATGAGAACATTACAGGTTCAGCCGATATGATCTTTACGTATACTTTGGGGTTAATATGTCTTGCTAGAGGCCGCTATTAACAGGGTGACCGGAAAGGTGTTTCCGGGTCGCGACCAAGTATACGTGAACCTACAGGGTCGCACACTTAACGGGTTGGAACACTAATTCGAATGTGATTCGGATGTGGGCTCAATTCGGATAGAGATCCGGATAGACTCCTATTGGGCCTCGGTCCACGAGGCCCAAGTGAGGAGGTCTATATATTTGGAGGCGGGGGGGCTGAGGGATGCACGCATATGTTCCTCCCGAACAAAACCCTAGCCGCCACCTCCCGAGCCAAACCCTAGCCGCTCGCGAGTGCTGGTACACTCGCGATCGGAGTTCCAGCCCCGGACGTGTGGATACCGGTGGAGGCGCTGCTCGTTGCGGCGTTGATCGGCATCAACAAACTACAGATTGGATCTGCTCGTGGTGTGGTTGATCGCGTGGAGGAGACGATCTGTTCGGGACGATCGGCTACTTCCACTACTACCTCGACGCGCGTGGTTGGATCGGCTTCTCCAACTCTTCTTCCGCTGCGCTGCGCGTCTAGTGGTAACGATCTATGATCCCTTCTTTGCATGATGTCCTGGTGTGCGCGGTAGAAATTTTTTATTTTCTGCTATCGTAGCCTTCGCGCGTTCCTTCAGTTGGAGCCCATTAGGGGCGCGTCCAGGGGTTTTGCACGCCCCTAACTCCTTTATATCCAGCCGCCACCCCCACCATTAGGGTTTGGGGTTTTGCTTAGATTGATTTGTCTTTGAACAGATTCGCCGTTCATCGGTTTGTGAGACCCCAACTTTCGAGTGCTAAATCTATCCATCTGCAATTCAGTTGTGTTCTTCCTTGTTCTTGCTTGTGTTCTTCGATTCGCAGGCGAGGATTAGCCTTCTTGGCGAGGTCAACCGGGCTGCGCACGGTTGATAACCTGAGGAGACGTGGTGCTGCGATTGCGGGGTTCGGAACGTGTCGTTCGGAAGCCGGATCGATTTGTGTCGCGCCTCCACCAAATCGAACTTACCCAGAACCTGTTGGAAGATCGGGACCCCGTTCCCATCAAGTGGTATCAGAGCTTCAGGTGTTCCTTCAGGTTCGCGTTACCCTCCTTTGTTGTTTTCGGTTTCATCCTAGAGTCCATGAAAAAGCCCTACAAAAAAAATTGTAGTCATAGGTTGTTTCCTGTCCTAGACCTTGTTTAGCCTTTGCACAATTTGATTCCAGAGTCCGTAGTATTGAGTTTGTGTCCTTAGTCGAGTTGTGTTGCTGGTTTAGATCGTGTTTTGTTTCGGGTTATCTTGCTTCCGCTACCTCTCATACAAACCCTAGCCGTCATCCATCGCGTATTCCACCCTCTATTTTTTGTTTTCCCACCCATATCCCGCCCTCTGTTTGAATCTTCCTTCGCATCTCGTGATCACACAGCACCATCCCCCACTTTTCCCCGAGCTTCCGCCCCCAAATTCCACCGATTTCCTCCACTCAATTTCGTTTTCGGCCTCCACAGAAACCATAACTCGGAGGCTCAACTTCAAACGACCGTAACTTTTGCATACGGACTCGAAATCAGGAGATTTTTTTTTTGAAATTGGGTGAAATTAAATTTTGCATCCGAAACCGACCAGACAACGTCGGGTTTCGGCGAATTTATTTTGCCCAAATTCGGCCTGGAAAGTGCAGTACTCGAGCTCCGAATTTGATTCACCGAATTTCCAGCACATTCATTATTTTCTGTAGGCCACACCTTACATTAGATTGAGGTGAAACTTTGTGTGGTTCCTATTTCTGTGCTCTGCTTTGTGAAAAAAATAACAGAAAAAAGAAACAAAAAAGAAAAATTTCGGCACCTGGTTTTGCCTGAGAGCAAAGGCACCTGAGTTCCGTGCCTAAAAGAAAAAAGAAAAAAAAAGAAAAAAAAGAGAAAAAAAGAAAGAGCACAGTTTTAGGTGACAGAAATTCTTTTGTTTTGTGCTTATGCTGCATTAAGTCTCTCAGTGCTTGGCCATCTTTGTTGCTGTCTTTGCCTTACTATTCTGATCTTGACTCCTTGTTCATCATATCCTAACACTGATATAGGACACATTTAGGCCAGCAACTAGGACCAGTGCTTTGGACATTTATTCAGCATTACTATCTGTTATTGATTTGTGTTCCACTGACATATTTGGCCTTCCAAGCTCCATATATCTACTTCTGGATAGCACAGTTTTGACCCTTGCAATCGTACCCACGCTCGTCATGGTTTCACGAACCAGCCACCGGTTGTACCACCTGCTGCTTTGGTAAGAACACTTGTAAGAGCTTGGTAAGACACTTCCTTTGCGAGATCCCACTGCCCTTCATTTGTAGTTGATAGGGATAATCCTTTTGTTTTCCCTGTGTTTCCACTAACCATGGCAGGAGACGAAGGGGGCGAGACACCGGTCGATTTCAACGAGTGTGTTAGTCGCGGCCAGCTACAAGCTGCGCTCGACAAACAAAATGCTTCACTCGGCGCGAGAATGGACACCATCGTCGCCGCCATTGCCAAGTTGAACACCACGGAAGGCATTGAGCGGGTGGAGCGGCGGTTGGCTGACCTCACTGGTCGGTTGGACACATTGGAGGCACGCCTGCCACCTGTCAATGACGGCCATCGTCGTGATGATGACACAGTGTATGATGCGGATGGCAACATTGATCAGCGGGCGACACAAGATGCACGATTACGTCGGCGTCTTCAGCAAAACCGACATGGTATGGGAGGTAATAACCAGAACCGTCATGGTAACGATGACCCTTTTGCTAAAGTCAAGTTTACCATTCCATCTTTTGCTGGTCTTTATGATGCTGATATATATCTTGATTGGGAGATGACGGTAGAGCAGAAATTTAATTCTCACTTAGTTCCTGAACAACATAGAGTTAGACAAGCTACTAGTGAGTTTAAGGACTTTGCTATTATCTGGTGGAATGAACTAAGTAACATGCGCTTACAACCTGATACATGGGAACGGTTAAAAGAAGATATGCGTAATCGTTTTGTTCCTCCCACATATAAACTTGATTTGAGAAAAAAATTGCAGCGCTTAGAACAAGGTGATCGTTCTGTTCAGGACTATTATGCTGAGCTTCAAAAGGGTATGATGCGTTGTGGGGTTGTTGAGGACACAGATGATAAGATTTGTCGTTTCTACGGGGGGTTACGGCGTGAAATTCAGGACATTGTTGATTATAAAGAATTTACTACTGTCAACCAGTTGTTCCAGCTTGCTATGCTTGCAGAAAAAGAATTGCAGGGACGCAAGGAATCAGCGAAGGCACGCACTGAACGACCCTTCTACACGCAGCGAACGACTACATCTGCGGGACTGCCCAAGTCTTCTTCGAGTTTTCGTTCTCCTCCACCACCAGTGACCAAGATTGCAGCAGCGCCACCGAAGCCACCTTCCACGTCACGCTTTGCAGATGCTTCAAAAAATTCCTTGCAGGTTCCAGCCAAGAGTTCTTCTTCCGTGGCTTCAACGGGCCGCTCCTCCGACATTCAGTGCCACCGCTGCCATGGGCTTGGTCATGTGCAGAAGAATTGCCCTAGCCAACGGGCATACATCGCCACAGAAGATGGAGGCTACATCAGCACTTCGGATGTTGAGGAGGATGATGATGTTGATGCTGCCTCGGACGAAACTGGCGGTGGTGATGACGACTTGGTCCTTGGTGGGGCGTCCACAGCGACGCTACGGAGCATCATTGTGCAGCGAGTCCTCAGCACACAGGTACAACAACCCGATAAGCTTCAACGCCATAATTTGTTTCAGACTTTCTTCGCAATCAAGAATCGGCGTGCACGTGTCATCATTGATGGAGGAAGCTGCAACAACTTGGTGAGTTCTGATTTGGTCAAGAAGCTTGGCTTGACCACGCGACCACATCCCCATCCATATCATATTCAGTGGTTAAATGATTCTGGAAAAGCTAAGGTAACACAAACATGCCGAGTCCATTTTTCCATTGGTGGGTATGTTGATCATGTTGATTGTGATGTGGTTCCCATGCAAGCATGCTCTCTTTTATTGGGTCGACCTTGGGAATTTGATAATGATGCTTTACACCATGGTAGTAGTAACAAATACACTTTTATGCATAAGGGAAAGAAAGTTACTTTACTGCCTTTGACCCCAGTTGAGATTATAGAGGCCGATAGGGAGAGAGTTGCTGCTGCTAATGATACAAAGGAACCTGATAAATCTGAAAAACAGCAAGTAATCCATTTGAAAAATTCTGTTATGCTTGCCTCAAAATCAGACCTTGCTGAAATTGATGATGTTCATGATACATGCTATGCTTTTGTGTGCAAAGATGCCTTATTTTCTCTTGATAATATGCCTTGCACTTTGCCTGCTCCTGTCACTAACCTTTTGCAGGAGTTTAGAGATGTTTTCCCTGATGAGATACCTCCAGGACTTCCACCCATTCGAGGGATTGAGCACCAGATTGATTTGATCCCTGGAGCGAGTTTGCCAAACCGTGCGCCGTACAGGACCAATCCTGAAGAGACTAAGGAGATTCAGCGACAAGTCCAAGACCTTTTGGACCGTGGGTACGTACGTGAGAGACTTAGTCCTTGTGCTGTTCCTGTTCTTTTGGTTCCCAAAAAAGATGGTTCTTGGCGTATGTGTGTAGATTGTAGAGCCATTAACAACATTACTATAAGGTATCGTCATCCTATTCCTAGGCTAGACGACATGCTTGATGAGTTGTGTGGTGCTATAATTTTCACAAAGATTGACTTGCGTAGTGGATACCACCAAATAAGAATGAAACTTGGCGATGAATGGAAAACTGCTTTTAAAACTAAGTTCGGCTTGTATGAGTGGTTAGTCATGCCTTTTGGGTTAACTAATGCACCTAGCACTTTCATGAGATTAATGAACGAGGTTTTACGTCCTTTCATTGGCAAATTTGTGGTCGTTTACTTTGATGATATCTTGATTTATAGCAAGTCCATGGATGAACATTTGAATCACTTACGTGCTGTTTTTAATGCTTTGAGAGATGCACGTTTGTTTGGTAACCTTGACAAGTGCACCTTTTGCACGGATCGAGTCTCTTTTCTTGGCTATGTTGTGACTCCACAGGGCATTGTGGTTGATAGAGCCAAGGTGGAGGCGATATGGAGTTGGCCCACGCCCACGACGGTCTCCCAAGTGCGGAGTTTTCTTGGCCTTGCAGGATTTTATCGCCGCTTTGTCAAAGAATTCAGCACCATTGCGACACCATTGATTGAGTTGACAAAGAAGGGCGTCGTGTTCCATTGGGGGCCATCACAAGAGGAGTCCTTTCATCTTTTGAAGGACAAGCTTACACATGCACCATTGCTCCAACTTCCGGATTTTGGTAAGACTTTTGAGCTCGAATGTGATGCTAGCGGAATTGGTATTGGTGGTGTTTTGATGCAAGAAGGCAAACCTGTTGCCTACTTTAGTGAAAAATTGAATGGTCCTGCTCTTAATTATTCCACGTATGATAAAGAATTGTATGCTCTTGTTCGTTCTTTAGAGACGTGGCAACACTATTTATGGCCTAAAGAATTTGTCATTCATTCCGATCATGAATCACTTAAGCATATTCGTAGTCAAACCAATTTGAATCGTAGACATGCTAAGTGGGTTGAATTTATTGAATCTTTTCCTTATGTCATTAAACACAAGAAAGGGAAGGATAATGTGATTGCTGATGCTTTGTCTCGACGCTATACCATGTTGTCTCAACTTGATTGTCGCATTTTTGGTCTTGAAACTATTAAAGGACAATATGCTTTTGATGCTGATTTTAAGGATGTGTTGTTGCATTGTAAAGAGGGACAAGCATGGAATAAATTCATGATCAATGATGGGTATTTGTTTAGAGCTAACCGCCTATGCATTCCAGTTGGATCCGTTCGTCTTTTGTTGTTGCAGGAGGCGCATGGAGGCGGTTTGATGGGACATTTTGGTGCTAAGAAGACAGAGGATGTTCTGGCCACACACTTCTTTTGGCCAAAGATGAGGCGAGATGTTGAGGGGTTTGTTGCTCGCTGCACTACATGTCAAAAAGCTAAGTCTCGCTTGAATCCACATGGTTTATATATGCCTCTTCCTGTTCCTTCTATTCCGTGGGCAGATATTTCTATGGACTTTGTTTTAGGATTGCCCAGGACTAAGAGGGGGAGGGATAGCATTTTTGTTGTTGTGGATCGCTTTTCTAAGATGGCTCACTTTATACCATGTCATAAAACCGATGATGCCGTTCATATTGCTGACCTCTTTTTCAAAGAGATAGTTCGTTTGCATGGTATGCCTTCTACTATTGTTTCAGATCGTGATGTCAAGTTCTTGAGTCACTTTTGGCGTACTCTATGGAACAAGTTGGGTACAAAGTTGTTGTTCTCTACAACATGTCACCCACAAACTGATGGCCAAACTGAGGTGGTGAACCGCACATTGTCTACCATGTTGAGAGCTATTTTGAAGAACAATTTGAAGCTGTGGGAAGAGTGTTTGCCGCATGTTGAGTTCGCATATAATCGAGCGGAACACTCCACCACCAAGGTAAGTCCTTTTCAGGTAGTGTATGGATTCAATCCCCGTGCCCCTATTGATATTTTACCTTTGCCTACTAGTGAGAGAGTTCATAATGATGCTAAGGCGCGTGCTGATTTTATTGTCAAAATGCACGAGACTACTAAGGCCAACATTGAAAAAATGAATGACAAATATAGGATTGCTGGTAGTAAAGGTAGAAAGGAAGTTAAACTTGAACCGGGTGATTTTGTTTGGTTGCACTTGAGAAAGGATAGATTTCCTGAGTTAAGAAAATCAAAATTGATGCCTAGAGCTGCTGGTCCTTTTAAGATAGTTGAGAAGATAAATGATAATGCATATACACTTGAGTTGCCTCCCGAGTTTGGGGTTAGTCCCACCTTTAACATTTCAGATTTGAAACCATACTTGGGAGATGAAGATGAGGCTGAGTTGAGGACAACTCCGCTTCAAGAGGGGGAGGATGATGAGGACATCACTTCTTCGGTTACACACAACACTCCTCCACTTGACATTCAAGGACCAATCACTAGAGCTCGCGCCCGACAATTGAATTTACAGGTGAGCTCGTTCCTAAGTACTTCCTTTTGTTCATTTGAGAATAGATTGCTACCTAATGATTTAATTATGATTAGGAACCATGGAGAGGACCTGGAAGTACTTGGAGAAGGGCTACGGGGCGCACAAGTCCAGCAAGGACGGTCGAATCATGTTGGAGGCCCAACTCAAACCGACTTCGAATCCAATTCGGAGTCCAGGACCAGTCCGCACTAAAACGGACGCCCAGATCGCATCCGGACTCCGTTTTGGACGTTCTACATATGTATGGAAAGCTGAGAAGACCACCTTTCCAATGGCTTTGGTCCCATGTCAAAATTCCTTCTGAGTCAATAGGAATCGTCGAAACAAGTGGGCGTTCAGAATCTGTCAGGGTGCTGCGCCACCGTCTTTTGGGCCGATCGGCTTTGTATCGTGTTGGAGCCCATTAGGGGCGCGTCCAGGGGTTTTGCACGCCCCTAACTCCTTTATATCCAGCCGCCACCCCCACCATTAGGGTTTGGGGTTTTGCTTAGATTGATTTGTCTTTGAACAGATTCGCCGTTCATCGGTTTGTGAGACCCCAACTTTCGAGTGCTAAATCTATCCATCTGCAATTCAGTTGTGTTCTTCCTTGTTCTTGCTTGTGTTCTTCGATTCGCAGGCGAGGATTAGCCTTCTTGGCGAGGTCAACCGGGCTGCGCACGGTTGATAACCTGAGGAGACGTGGTGCTGCGATTGCGGGGTTCGGAACGTGTCGTTCGGAAGCCGGATCGATTTGTGTCGCGCCTCCACCAAATCGAACTTACCCAGAACCTGTTGGAAGATCGGGACCCCGTTCCCATCACAACATTTCCGGAGAACCATGGGCAACAGGCTATATGAGATGCCACGGTGAAGAAACGCCTTCTCTCGTGGATCGTTGCGCGTTTTAGTGGGAACGAGTTGCTAAGTGTCAATTTTATCTACGGGATGGAACCTCCTGGTGACACATAACTGGGCTACAGTGAAGTTAGATAGGTGCTGGCAATATTTCCGGAGAACCGTGTGGCAACAGGCTGTGTGAGATGCCACGGTGAAGTAACGCCTTCTCTCGTGGATCGTTGCGCCTTTTTGTGAGGACTTGTTGCTAAGTGTCCATTTTTTCTACGACATGGAACCACCCGATGATGCATAGCTGGGTTATGGTGAAGCTGCACAGGACCAGGCAACATTTCCGGAGAACCATGGGCATCAGGCTATATGAGATGCCACGGTGAAGAAACGCTTTCTCTCGTGGATCGTTGCGCGTTTTAGTGAGGACGAGTAGCTAAGTGTCAATTTTATCTACGAGATGGAACCTCCAGGTGACGTATAACTGGGCTACAGTGAAGTTAGATAGGAGCAGGCAATATTTCTGGAGAACCGTGGGTCAACAGGCTGTATGAGATGCCACGGTGAAGTAACGCCTTATCTCGTGGATCGTTGCGCCTTACTGTGAGGACTAGTTGCTAAGTGTCCATTTTTTCCACGAGATGGAACCACTCGGTGACGCATAGCTGGGTTACGGTGAAGCTGTACAGGAGCAGGCAACATTTCCGGAGAACCAAGGGCAACAGGCTATATGAGATGCCACGGTGAAGAAACGTCTTCTCTCGTGGATCGTTGCGCCTTTCTGTGAGGACTAGTTGCTAAGTGTCCATTTTTCTTACGAGATGGAACCACCCGGTAACGCATAGCTGGGTTACGGTGAAGCTGCACAGGAGCAGGCAACATTTCCGGAGAACCATGGGCAACAGGCTATATGAGATGCCACGGTGAAGAAACGCCTTCTCTCGAAGATCGTTGTGCGTTTTAGTGAAGAAAAGTAGCTAAGCGTCAATTTTATCTACGAGATGGAACCTCCTGGTGACGCATAACTGGGCTACAGTGAAGTTAGATAGGAGCAGGCAATATTTCCGGAGAACCGTGGGGCAACAGGCTGTATGAAATGCCACGGTGAAGTAACGCCTTCTCTCGTGGATCGTTGCGCATTTGTGTGAGGACTAGTTGCTAAGTGTCCTTTTTTCTACGAGATGGAACCACCCAGTGACGCATAGCTGGGTTACAGTGAAGCTGCACAGGAGCAGGCAATATTTCCGGAGAACCATGGGCAACAGGCTATATGAGATGCCAAGGTGAAGAAACGCCTTCTCTCGTGGATCGTTGAACGTTTTAGTGAGGACGAGTAGCTAAGTGTCAATTTTGTCTATGAGATCAAACCTCCTGGTGACGCATAACTGAGCTACCGTGAAGTTAGATAGGAGCAGGCAATATTTCCGGAGAACCGTGGGGCAAAAGGCTGTATGAGATGCCACGGTGAAGTAACGCCTTCTCTCGTGGATCGTTGCGCCTTTCTGTGAGGACTAGTTGCTAAGTGTCCATTTTTTATACGAGATGGAACCACCCGGTGACGCATAGCTGGGTTACGGTAAAGCTGCACAGGAGCAGGCAACATTTCCGGAGAACCATAGACAACAGGCTGTATGAGATGCCACGGTAAAGAAACGCCTTCTCTCGTGGATCGTTGCGCCTTTCTGTGAGGACTAGTTGCTAAGTGTCCATTTTATCTACGAGATGGAACCACCCGGTAACGCATAGCTGGGTTACGGTGAAGCTGCACAGGAGCAGGCAACACTTCCGGAGAACCATGGGCAACAGGCTATATGAGATGCCAAGGTGAAGAAACGCCTTCTCCCGTGGATCGTTGCGCGTTTTACTGAGTACGAGTAGCTAAGTGTCAATTTTATCTACGAGATGTAACCTCCTGGTGACGCATAACAGGGCTACAGCGAAGTTAGATAGGAGTAGGCAATATTTCTGGAGAACCGTGGGGCAACAGGCTGTATGAGATGCCTCGGTGAAGTAACGCCTTCTCTCGTGGATCGTTGCGCCTTTCTGTGAGGACTTGTTGCTAAGTGTCCATTTTTTCTACGAGATGGAACCACCCGGTGACGCATAGCTGGATTACGGTGAAGCTGCACAGGACCAGGCAACATTTCCGGAGAACCATGGGCAACAGGCTATATGAGATGCCACGGTGAAGAAACGCCTTCTCTCGTGGATCGTTGCGCGTTTTAGTGGGAACGAGTTGCTAAGTGTCAATTTTATCTACGGGATGGAACCTCCTGGTGACACATAACTGGGCTACAGTGAAGTTAGATAGGTGCTGGCAATATTTCCGGAGAACCGTGTGGCAACAGGCTGTGTGAGATGCCACGGTGAAGTAACGCCTTCTCTCGTGGATCGTTGCGCCTTTTTGTGAGGACTTGTTGCTAAGTGTCCATTTTTTCTACGAGATGGAACCACCCGATGATGCATAGCTGGGTTATGGTGAAGCTGCACAGGACCAGGCAACATTTCCGGAGAACCATGGGCATCAGGCTATATGAGATGCCACGGTGAAGAAACGCTTTCTCTCGTGGATCGTTGCGCGTTTTAGTGAGGACGAGTAGCTAAGTGTCAATTTTATCTACGAGATGGAACCTCCAGGTGACGTATAACTGGGCTACAGTGAAGTTAGATAGGAGCAGCCAATATTTCTGGAGAACCAGTGGGTCAACAGGCTGTATGAGATGCCACGGTGAAGTAACGCCTTATCTCGTGGATCGTTGCGCCTTTCTGTGAGGACTAGTTGCTAAGTGTCCATTTTTTCTACGAGATGGAACCACCCGGTGACGCATAGCTGGGTTACGGTGAAGCTGTACAGGAGCAGGCAACATTTCCGGAGAACCAAGGGCAACAGGCTATATGAGATGCCACGGTGAAGAAACGTCTTCTCTCGTGGATCGTTGCGCCTTTCTGTGAGGACTAGTTGCTAAGTGTCCTATTTTTCTTACGAGATGGAACCACCCGGTAACGCATAGCTGGGTTACGGTGAAGCTGCACAGGAGCAGGCAACATTTCCGGAGAACCATGGGCAACAGGCTATATGAGATGCCACGGTGAAGAAACGCCTTCTCTCGAGGATCGTTGTGCGTTTTAGTGAAGAAAAGTAGCTAAGCGTCAATTTTATCTACGAGATGGAACCTCCTGGTGACGCATAACTGGGCTACAGTGAAGTTAGATAGGAGCAGGCAATATTTCCGGAGAACCGTGGGGCAACAGGCTGTATGAAATGCCACGGTGAAGTAACGCCTTCTCTCGTGGATCGTTGCGCATTTGTGTGAGGACTAGTTGCTAAGTGTCCTTTTTTCTACGAGATGGAACCACCCGGTGACGCATAGCTGGGTTACAGTGAAGCTGCACAGGAGCAGGCAATATTTCCGGAGAACCATGGGCAACAGGCTATATGAGATGCCAAGGTGAAGAAACGCCTTCTCTCGTGGATCGTTGAACGTTTTAGTGAGGACGAGTAGCTAAGTGTCAATTTTGTCTATGAGATCAAACCTCCTGGTGACGCATAACTGAGCTACCGTGAAGTTAGATAGGAGCAGGCAATATTTCCGGAGAACCGTGGGGCAAAAGGCTGTATGAGATGCCACGGTGAAGAAACGCCTTCTCTCGTGGATCGTTGCGCCTTTTTGTGAGGACTAGTTGCTAAGTGTCTATTTTTTCTACGAGATGGAACCACCCGGTGAAGCATAGCTGGGTTACGGCGAAGCTGCACAGGAGCAGGCAACATTTCCGGAGAACCATGGGCAACAGGCTGTATGAGATGCCACGGTGAAGAAACGCCTTCTCTCGTGGATCGTTGCGCCTTTTTGTGAGGACTAGTTGCTAAGTGTCTATTTTTTCTACGAGATGGAACCACCCGGTGAAGCATAGCTGGGTTACGGCGAAGCTGCACAGGAGCAGGCAACATTTCCGGAGAACCATGGGCAACAGGCTGTATGAGATGCCACGGTGAAGAAACGCCTTCTCTCGTGGATCGTTGCGCCTTTTTGTGAGGACTAGTTGCTAAGTGTCTATTTTTTCTACGAGATGGAACCACCCGGTGAAGCATAGCTGGGTTACGGCGAAGCTGCACAGGAGCAGGCAACATTTCCGGAGAACCATGGGCAACAGGCTGTATGAGATGCCACGGTGAAGAAACGCCTTCTCTCGTGGATCGTTGCGCCTTTTTGTGAGGACTAGTTGCTAAGTGTCTATTTTTTCTACGAGATGGAACCACCCGGTGAAGCATAGCTGGGTTACGGCGAAGCTGCACAGGAGCAGGCAACATTTCCGGAGAACCATGGGCAACAGGCTGTATGAGATGCCACGGTGAAGAAACGCCTTCTCTCGTGGATCGTTGCGCCTTTTTGTGAGGACTAGTTGCTAAGTGTCTATTTTTTCTACGAGATGGAACCACCCGGTGAAGCATAGCTGGGTTACGGCGAAGCTGCACAGGAGCAGGCAACATTTCCGGAGAACCATGGGCAACAGGCTGTATGAGATGCCACGGTGAAGAAACGCCTTCTCTCGTGGATCGTTGCGCCTTTTTGTGAGGACTAGTTGCTAAGTGTCTATTTTTTCTACGAGATGGAACCACCCGGTGAAGCATAGCTGGGTTACGGCGAAGCTGCACAGGAGCAGGCAACATTTCCGGAGAACCATGGGCAACAGGCTGTATGAGATGCCACGGTGAAGAAACGCCTTCTCTCGTGGATCGTTGCGCCTTTTTGTGAGGACTAGTTGCTAAGTGTCTATTTTTTCTACGAGATGGAACCACCCGGTGAAGCATAGCTGGGTTACAGGCGAAGCTGCACAGGAGCAGGCAACATTTCTGGAGAACCATGGGCAACAGGCTGTATGAGATGCCACGGTGAAGAAACGCCTTCTCTCGTGGATCGTTGCGCCTTTTTGTGAGGACTAGTTGCTAAGTGTCTATTTTTTCTACGAGATGGAACCACCCGGTGAAGCATAGCTGGGTTACGGCGAAGCTGCACAGGAGCAGGCAACATTTCCGGAGAACCATGGGCAACAGGCTGTATGAGATGCCACGGTGAAGAAACGCCTTCTCTCGTGGATCGTTGCGCCTTTTTGTGAGGACTAGTTGCTAAGTGTCTATTTTTTTACGAGATGGAACCACCCGGTGAAGCATAGCTGGGTTACGGCGAAGCTGCACAGGAGCAGGCAACATTTCCGGAGAACCATGGGCAACAGGCTGTATGAGATGCCACGGTGAAGAAACGCCTTCTCTCGTGGATCGTTGCGCCTTTTTGTGAGGACTAGTTGCTAAGTGTCTATTTTTTCTACGAGATGGAACCACCCGGTGAAGCATAGCTGGGTTACGGCGAAGCTGCACAGGAGCAGGCAACATTTCCGGAGAACCATGGGCAACAGGCTGTATGAGATGCCACGGTGAAGAAACGCCTTCTCTCGTGGATCGTTGCGCCTTTTTGTGAGGACTAGTTGCTAAGTGTCTATTTTTTCTACGAGATGGAACCACCCGGTGAAGCATAGCTGGGTTACGGCGAAGCTGCACAGGAGCAGGCAACATTTCCGGAGAACCATGGGCAACAGGCTGTATGAGATGCCACGGTGAAGAAACGCCTTCTCTCGTGGATCGTTGCGCCTTTTAGTGAGGACGAGTAGCTAAGTGTCAATTTTGTCTATGAGATCAAACCTCCTGGTGACGCATAACTGAGCTACCGTGAAGTTAGATAGGAGCAGGCCATATTTCCGGAGAACCGTGGGGCAAAAGGCTGTATGAGATGCCACGGTGAAGTAACGCCTTCTCTCGTGGATCGCTGCGCCTTTCTGTGAGAACTAGTTGCTAAGTGTCCATTTTTTATACGAGATGGAACCACCCGGTGACGCATAGCTGGGTTACGGTAAAGCTGCACAGAAGCAGGCAACATTTCCGGAGAACCATAGACAACAGGCTGTATGATATGCCACGGTAAAGAAACGCCTTCTCTCGTGGATCGTTGCGCCTTTCTGTGAGGACTAGTTGCTAAGTGTCCATTTTATCTACGAGATGGAACCACCCGGTAACGCATAGCTGGGTTACGGTGAAGCTGCACAGGAGCAGGCAACACTTCCGGAGAACCATGGGCAACAGGCTATATGAGATGCCAAGGTGAAGAAACGCCTTCTCTCGTGGATCGTTGCGCCTTTTTGTGAGGACTAGTTGCTAAGTGTCTATTTTTTCTACGAGATGGAACCACCCGGTGAAGCATAGCTGGGTTACGGCGAAGCTGCACAGGAGCAGGCAACATTTCCGGAGAACCATGGGCAACAGGCTGTATGAGATGCCACGGTGAAGAAACGCCTTCTCTCGTGGATCGTTGCGCCTTTTTGTGAGGACTAGTTGCTAAGTGTCTATTTTTTCTACGAGATGGAACCACCCGGTGAAGCATAGCTGGGTTACGGCGAAGCTGCACAGGAGCAGGCAACATTTCCGGAGAACCATGGGCAACAGGCTGTATGAGATGCCACGGTGAAGAAACGCCTTCTCTCGTGGATCGTTGCGCCTTTTTGTGAGGACTAGTTGCTAAGTGTCTATTTTTTCTACGAGATGGAACCACCCGGTGAAGCATAGCTGGGTTACGGCGAAGCTGCACAGGAGCAGGCAACATTTCCGGAGAACCATGGGCAACAGGCTGTATGAGATGCCACGGTGAAGAAACGCCTTCTCTCGTGGATCGTTGCGCCTTTTTGTGAGGACTAGTTGCTAAGTGTCTATTTTTTCTACGAGATGGAACCACCCGGTGAAGCATAGCTGGGTTACGGCGAAGCTGCACAGGAGCAGGCAACATTTCCGGAGAACCATGGGCAACAGGCTGTATGAGATGCCACGGTGAAGAAACGCCTTCTCTCGTGGATCGTTGCGCCTTTTTGTGAGGACTAGTTGCTAAGTGTCTATTTTTTCTACGAGATGGAACCACCCGGTGAAGCATAGCTGGGTTACGGCGAAGCTGCACAGGAGCAGGCAACATTTCCGGAGAACCATGGGCAACAGGCTGTATGAGATGCCACGGTGAAGAAACGCCTTCTCTCGTGGATCGTTGCGCCTTTTTGTGAGGACTAGTTGCTAAGTGTCTATTTTTTCTACGAGATGGAACCACCCGGTGAAGCATAGCTGGGTTACGGCGAAGCTGCACAGGAGCAGGCAACATTTCCGGAGAACCATGGGCAACAGGCTGTATGAGATGCCACGGTGAAGAAACGCCTTCTCTCGTGGATCGTTGCGCCTTTTTGTGAGGACTAGTTGCTAAGTGTCTATTTTTTCTACGAGATGGAACCACCCGGTGAAGCATAGCTGGGTTACGGCGAAGCTGCACAGGAGCAGGCAACATTTCCGGAGAACCATGGGCAACAGGCTGTATGAGATGCCACGGTGAAGAAACGCCTTCTCTCGTGGATCGTTGCGCCTTTTTGTGAGGACTAGTTGCTAAGTGTCTATTTTTTCTACGAGATGGAACCACCCGGTGAAGCATAGCTGGGTTACGGCGAAGCTGCACAGGAGCAGGCAACATTTCCGGAGAACCATGGGCAACAGGCTGTATGAGATGCCACGGTGAAGAAACGCCTTCTCTCGTGGATCGTTGCGCCTTTTTGTGAGGACTAGTTGCTAAGTGTCTATTTTTTCTACGAGATGGAACCACCCGGTGAAGCATAGCTGGGTTACAGTGAAGCTGCACAGGAGCAGGCAATATTTCCGGAGAACCATGGGCAACAGGCTATATGAGATGCCACGGTGAAGAAACGCCTTCTCTCGTGGATCGTTGAACGTTTTAGTGAGGACGAGTAGCTAAGTGTCAATTTTGTCTATGAGATCAAACCTCCTGGTGACGCATAACTGAGCTACAGTGAAGTTAGATAGGAGCAGGCAATATTTCCGGAGAACCGTGGGGCAAAATGCTGTATGAGATGCCACGGTGAAGTAACGCCTTCTCTCGTGGATCGTTGCGCCTTTCTGTGAGGACTAGTTGCTAAGTGTCCATTTTTTATACGAGATGGAACCACCCGGTGATGCATAGCTGGGTTACGGTGAAGCTGCACAGGAGCAGGCAACATTTCCGGAGAACCATAGACAACAGGCTGTATGAGATGCCACGGTGAAGAAACGCCTTCTCTCGTGGATCGTTGCGCCTTTCTGTGAGGACTAGTTGCTAAGTGTCCATTTTATCTACGAGATGGAACCACCCGGTAACGCATAGCTGGGTTACGGTGAAGCTGCACAGGAGCAGGCAACACTTCCGGAGAACCATGGGCAACAGGCTATATGAGATGCCAAGGTGAAGAATCGCCTTCTCTCGTGGATCGTTGCGCGTTTTAGTGAGTACGAGTAGCTAAGTGTCAATTTTATCTACGAGATGTAACCTCCTGGTGACGCATAACAGGGCTACAGTGAAGTTAGATAGGAGTAGGCAATATTTCTGGAGAACCGTGGGGCAACAGGCTGTATGAGATGCCTCGGTGAAGTAACGCCTTCTCTCGTGGATCGTTGCGCCTTTCTGTGAGGACTAGTTGCTAAGTGTCCATTTTTTCTACGAGATGGAACCACCTGGTGACGCATAGCTGGATTACGGTGAAGCTGCACAGGACCAGGCAACATTTCCGGAGAACCATGGGCAACAGGCTATATGAGATGCCACGGTGAAGAAACGCCTTCTCTCGTGGATCGTTGCGCCTTTTTGTGAGGACTAGTTGCTAAGTGTCTATTTTTTCTACGAGATGGAACCACCCGGTGAAGCATAGCTGGGTTACGGCGAAGCTGCACAGGAGCAGGCAACATTTCCGGAGAACCATGGGCAACAGGCTGTATGAGATGCCACGGTGAAGAAACGCCTTCTCTCGTGGATCGTTGCGCCTTTTTGTGAGGACTAGTTGCTAAGTGTCTATTTTTTCTACGAGATGGAACCACCCGGTGAAGCATAGCTGGGTTACGGCGAAGCTGCACAGGAGCAGGCAACATTTCCGGAGAACCATGGGCAACAGGCTGTATGAGATGCCACGGTGAAGAAACGCCTTCTCTCGTGGATCGTTGCGCCTTTTTGTGAGGACTAGTTGCTAAGTGTCTATTTTTTCTACGAGATGGAACCACCCGGTGAAGCATAGCTGGGTTACGGCGAAGCTGCACAGGAGCAGGCAACATTTCCGGAGAACCATGGGCAACAGGCTGTATGAGATGCCACGGTGAAGAAACGCCTTCTCTCGTGGATCGTTGCGCCTTTTTGTGAGGACTAGTTGCTAAGTGTCTATTTTTTCTACGAGATGGAACCACCCGGTGAAGCATAGCTGGGTTACGGCGAAGCTGCACAGGAGCAGGCAACATTTCCGGAGAACCATGGGCAACAGGCTGTATGAGATGCCACGGTGAAGAAACGCCTTCTCTCGTGGATCGTTGCGCCTTTTTGTGAGGACTAGTTGCTAAGTGTCTATTTTTTCTACGAGATGGAACCACCCGGTGAAGCATAGCTGGGTTACGGCGAAGCTGCACAGGAGCAGGCAACATTTCCGGAGAACCATGGGCAACAGGCTGTATGAGATGCCACGGTGAAGAAACGCCTTCTCTCGTGGATCGTTGCGCCTTTTTGTGAGGACTAGTTGCTAAGTGTCTATTTTTTCTACGAGATGGAACCACCCGGTGAAGCATAGCTGGGTTACGGCGAAGCTGCACAGGAGCAGGCAACATTTCCGGAGAACCATGGGCAACAGGCTGTATGAGATGCCACGGTGAAGAAACGCCTTCTCTCGTGGATCGTTGCGCCTTTTTGTGAGGACTAGTTGCTAAGTGTCTATTTTTTCTACGAGATGGAACCACCCGGTGAAGCATAGCTGGGTTACGGCGAAGCTGCACAGGAGCAGGCAACATTTCCGGAGAACCATGGGCAACAGGCTGTATGAGATGCCACGGTGAAGAAACGCCTTCTCTCGTGGATCGTTGCGCCTTTTTGTGAGGACTAGTTGCTAAGTGTCTATTTTTTCTACGAGATGGAACCACCCGGTGAAGCATAGCTGGGTTACGGCGAAGCTGCACAGGAGCAGGCAACATTTCCGGAGAACCATGGGCAACAGGCTGTATGAGATGCCACGGTGAAGAAACGCCTTCTCTCGTGGATCGTTGCGCCTTTTTGTGAGGACTAGTTGCTAAGTGTCTATTTTTTCTACGAGATGGAACCACCCGGTGAAGCATAGCTGGGTTACGGCGAAGCTGCACAGGAGCAGGCAACATTTCCGGAGAACCATGGGCAACAGGCTGTATGAGATGCCACGGTGAAGAAACGCCTTCTCTCGTGGATCGTTGCGCCTTTTTGTGAGGACTAGTTGCTAAGTGTCTATTTTTTCTACGAGATGGAACCACCCGGTGAAGCATAGCTGGGTTACGGCGAAGCTGCACAGGAGCAGGCAACATTTCCGGAGAACCATGGGCAACAGGCTGTATGAGATGCCACGGTGAAGAAACGCCTTCTCTCGTGGATCGTTGCGCCTTTTTGTGAGGACTAGTTGCTAAGTGTCTATTTTTTCTACGAGATGGAACCACCCGGTGAAGCATAGCTGGGTTACGGCGAAGCTGCACAGGAGCAGGCAACATTTCCGGAGAACCATGGGCAACAGGCTGTATGAGATGCCACGGTGAAGAAACGCCTTCTCTCGTGGATCGTTGCGCCTTTTTGTGAGGACTAGTTGCTAAGTGTCTATTTTTTCTACGAGATGGAACCACCCGGTGAAGCATAGCTGGGTTACGGCGAAGCTGCACAGGAGCAGGCAACATTTCCGGAGAACCATGGGCAACAGGCTGTATGAGATGCCACGGTGAAGAAACGCCTTCTCTCGTGGATCGTTGCGCCTTTTTGTGAGGACTAGTTGCTAAGTGTCTATTTTTTCTACGAGATGGAACCACCCGGTGAAGCATAGCTGGGTTACGGCGAAGCTGCACAGGAGCAGGCAACATTTCCGGAGAACCATGGGCAACAGGCTGTATGAGATGCCACGGTGAAGAAACGCCTTCTCTCGTGGATCGTTGCGCCTTTTTGTGAGGACTAGTTGCTAAGTGTCTATTTTTTCTACGAGATGGAACCACCCGGTGAAGCATAGCTGGGTTACGGCGAAGCTGCACAGGAGCAGGCAACATTTCCGGAGAACCATGGGCAACAGGCTGTATGAGATGCCACGGTGAAGAAACGCCTTCTCTCGTGGATCGTTGCGCCTTTTTGTGAGGACTAGTTGCTAAGTGTCTATTTTTTCTACGAGATGGAACCACCCGGTGAAGCATAGCTGGGTTACGGCGAAGCTGCACAGGAGCAGGCAACATTTCCGGAGAACCATGGGCAACAGGCTGTATGAGATGCCACGGTGAAGAAACGCCTTCTCTCGTGGATCGTTGCGCCTTTTTGTGAGGACTAGTTGCTAAGTGTCTATTTTTTCTACGAGATGGAACCACCCGGTGAAGCATAGCTGGGTTACGGCGAAGCTGCACAGGAGCAGGCAACATTTCCGGAGAACCATGGGCAACAGGCTGTATGAGATGCCACGGTGAAGAAACGCCTTCTCTCGTGGATCGTTGCGCCTTTTTGTGAGGACTAGTTGCTAAGTGTCTATTTTTTCTACGAGATGGAACCACCCGGTGAAGCATAGCTGGGTTACGGCGAAGCTGCACAGGAGCAGGCAACATTTCCGGAGAACCATGGGCAACAGGCTGTATGAGATGCCACGGTGAAGAAACGCCTTCTCTCGTGGATCGTTGCGCCTTTTTGTGAGGACTAGTTGCTAAGTGTCTATTTTTTCTACGAGATGGAACCACCCGGTGAAGCATAGCTGGGTTACGGCGAAGCTGCACAGGAGCAGGCAACATTTCCGGAGAACCATGGGCAACAGGCTGTATGAGATGCCACGGTGAAGAAACGCCTTCTCTCGTGGATCGTTGCGCCTTTTTGTGAGGACTAGTTGCTAAGTGTCTATTTTTTCTACGAGATGGAACCACCCGGTGAAGCATAGCTGGGTTACGGCGAAGCTGCACAGGAGCAGGCAACATTTCCGGAGAACCATGGGCAACAGGCTGTATGAGATGCCACGGTGAAGAAACGCCTTCTCTCGTGGATCGTTGCGCCTTTTTGTGAGGACTAGTTGCTAAGTGTCTATTTTTTCTACGAGATGGAACCACCCGGTGAAGCATAGCTGGGTTACGGCGAAGTTAGATAGAAGCAGGCAATATTTTTGGAGAACCGTGGGCAACAGGCTGTATGAGATGCCGCGGTGAAGTAACGCCTCTTCTCGTGGATTGTTGCGCCTTTCTGTGAGGACTAGTTGCTAAGTGTCCATTTTTTCTACGAGATGGAACCACCCGGTGACGCATAGCTGGGTTACGGTGAAGCTGCACAGGAGCAGGCAACATTTCCGGAGAACCATGGGCAACAGGCTATATGTGATGCCACGGTGAAGAAACGCCTTCTCTCGTGGATCGTTGCGCATTTTAGTGAGGACGAGTAGCTAAGCGTCAATTGTATCTACGAGATGGAACCTCCTGGTGACGCATAACTGGGCTACAGTGAAGGTAGATAGTAGCAGGCAATATGTTCGGAGAACCATGTGGCAACAGGCTGTATAAGATGCCACGGTGAAGTAACGCCTTATCTCGTGGATCGTTGCGCCTTTCTGTGAGGACTAGTTGCTAAGTGTCCATTTTTTCTACAAGATGGAACCACTCGGTGACGCATAGCTGGGTTACGGTGAAGCTGCACAGGAGTAGGCAACATTTCCGGAGAACCATGGGCAACAGGCTATATGAGATGCCACGGTGAAGAAACGCCTTCTCTCGTGGATCGTTGCGCCTTTCTGTGAGGACTAGTTGCTAAGTGTCCATTGTTTCTACGAGATGGAACCACCCGGTAACGCATAGCTGGGTTACGGTGAAGCTGAAGGACTACCGGCAGGCTACGATAGCGCAAATTAAAAAAATTTCTACCCGTAAACCAAGATCACTGCAGTTATAGATCACGGAATTACCACTAGACGCGCAGGTGCGGAATTGATGCAGCACGTCGGGGCAGAGTAGTCGTACTACGTCGATGCAACACGTCGGGGCAGAGTAGTCGTACTACTTCCTCGTCCACGTCGCGGCGTCCCACGTACAACTCCTCTATTGCGGTTCGTCCAAACGCTACAGATGCAGCGCCGCCAAAAGGTATCCACACGTACGGGAGGAAGCGACGCACGCCATTTCCGGAGAACCATGGGCAACAGGCTGTATGAGATGCCACGGTGAAGAAACGCCTTCTCTCGTGGATCGTTGCGCCTTTTTGTGAGGACTAGTTGCTAAGTGTCTATTTTTTCTACGAGATGGAACCACCCGGTGAAGCATAGCTGGGTTACGGCGAAGCTGCACAGGAGCAGGCAACATTTCCGGAGAACCATGGGCAACAGGCTGTATGAGATGCCACGGTGAAGAAACGCCTTCTCTCGTGGATCGTTGCGCCTTTTTGTGAGGACTAGTTGCTAAGTGTCTATTTTTTCTACGAGATGGAACCACCCGGTGAAGCATAGCTGGGTTACGGCGAAGCTGCACAGGAGCAGGCAACATTTCCGGAGAACCATGGGCACAACAGGCTGTATGAGATGCCACGGTGAAGAAACGCCTTCTCTCGTGGATCGTTGCGCCTTTTTGTGAGGACTAGTTGCTAAGTGTCTATTTTTTCTACGAGATGGAACCACCCGGTGAAGCATAGCTGGGTTACGGCGAAGCTGCACAGGAGCAGGCAACATTTCCGGAGAACCATGGGCAACAGGCTGTATGAGATGCCACGGTGAAGAAACGCCTTCTCTCGTGGATCGTTGCGCCTTTTTGTGAGGACTAGTTGCTAAGTGTCTATTTTTTCTACGAGATGGAACCACCCGGTGAAGCATAGCTGGGTTACGGCGAAGCTGCACAGGAGCAGGCAACATTTCCGGAGAACCATGGGCAACAGGCTGTATGAGATGCCACGGTGAAGAAACGCCTTCTCTCGTGGATCGTTGCGCCTTTTTGTGAGGACTAGTTGCTAAGTGTCTATTTTTTCTACGAGATGCCACCCGGTGAAGCATAGCTGGGTTACGGCGAAGCTGCACAGGAGCAGGCAACATTTCCGGAGAACCATGGGCAACAGGCTGTATGAGATGCCACGGTGAAGAAACGCCTTCTCTCGTGGATCGTTGCGCCTTTTTGTGAGGACTAGTTGCTAAGTGTCTATTTTTTCTACGAGATGGAACCACCCGGTGAAGCATAGCTGGGTTACGGCGAAGCTGCACAGGAGCAGGCAACATTTCCGGAGAACCATGGGCAACAGGCTGTATGAGATGCCACGGTGAAGAAACGCCTTCTCTCGTGGATCGTTGCGCCTTTTTGTGAGGACTAGTTGCTAAGTGTCTATTTTTTCTACGAGATGGAACCACCCGGTGAAGCATAGCTGGGTTACGGCGAAGCTGCACAGGAGCAGGCAACATTTCCGGAGAACCATGGGCAACAGGCTGTATGAGATGCCACGGTGAAGAAACGCCTTCTCTCGTGGATCGTTGCGCCTTTTTGTGAGGACTAGTTGCTAAGTGTCTATTTTTTCTACGAGATGGAACCACCCGGTGAAGCATAGCTGGGTTACGGCGAAGCTGCACAGGAGCAGGCAACATTTCCGGAGAACCATGGGCAACAGGCTGTATGAGATGCCACGGTGAAGAAACGCCTTCTCTCGTGGATCGTTGCGCCTTTTTGTGAGGACTAGTTGCTAAGTGTCTATTTTTTCTACGAGATGGAACCACCCGGTGAAGCATAGCTGGGTTACGGCGAAGCTGCACAGGAGCAGGCAACATTTCCGGAGAACCATGGGCAACAGGCTGTATGAGATGCCACGGTGAAGAAACGCCTTCTCTCGTGGATCGTTGCGCCTTTTTGTGAGGACTAGTTGCTAAGTGTCTATTTTTTCTACGAGATGGAACCACCCGGTGAAGCATAGCTGGGTTACGGCGAAGCTGCACAGGAGCAGGCAACATTTCCGGAGAACCATGGGCAACAGGCTGTATGAGATGCCACGGTGAAGAAACGCCTTCTCTCGTGGATCGTTGCGCCTTTTTGTGAGGACTAGTTGCTAAGTGTCTATTTTTTCTACGAGATGGAACCACCCGGTGAAGCATAGCTGGGTTACGGCGAAGCTGCACAGGAGCAGGCAACATTTCCGGAGAACCATGGGCAACAGGCTGTATGAGATGCCACGGTGAAGAAACGCCTTCTCTCGTGGATCGTTGCGCCTTTTTGTGAGGACTAGTTGCTAAGTGTCTATTTTTTCTACGAGATGGAACCACCCGGTGAAGCATAGCTGGGTTACGGCGAAGCTGCACAGGAGCAGGCAACATTTCCGGAGAACCATGGGCAACAGGCTGTATGAGATGCCACGGTGAAGAAACGCCTTCTCTCGTGGATCGTTGCGCCTTTTTGTGAGGACTAGTTGCTAAGTGTCTATTTTTTCTACGAGATGGAACCACCCGGTGAAGCATAGCTGGGTTACGGCGAAGCTGCACAGGAGCAGGCAACATTTCCGGAGAACCATGGGCAACAGGCTGTATGAGATGCCACGGTGAAGAAACGCCTTCTCTCGTGGATCGTTGCGCCTTTTTGTGAGGACTAGTTGCTAAGTGTCTATTTTTTCTACGAGATGGAACCACCCGGTGAAGCATAGCTGGGTTACGGCGAAGCTGCACAGGAGCAGGCAACATTTCCGGAGAACCATGGGCAACAGGCTGTATGAGATGCCACGGTGAAGAAACGCCTTCTCTCGTGGATCGTTGCGCCTTTTTGTGAGGACTAGTTGCTAAGTGTCTATTTTTTCTACGAGATGGAACCACCCGGTGAAGCATAGCTGGGTTACGGCGAAGCTGCACAGGAGCAGGCAACATTTCCGGAGAACCATGGGCAACAGGCTGTATGAGATGCCACGGTGAAGAAACGCCTTCTCTCGTGGATCGTTGCGCCTTTTTGTGAGGACTAGTTGCTAAGTGTCTATTTTTTCTACGAGATGGAACCACCCGGTGAAGCATAGCTGGGTTACGGCGAAGCTGCACAGGAGCAGGCAACATTTCCGGAGAACCATGGGCAACAGGCTGTATGAGATGCCACGGTGAAGAAACGCCTTCTCTCGTGGATCGTTGCGCCTTTTTGTGAGGACTAGTTGCTAAGTGTCTATTTTTTCTACGAGATGGAACCACCCGGTGAAGCATAGCTGGGTTACGGCGAAGCTGCACAGGAGCAGGCAACATTTCCGGAGAACCATGGGCAACAGGCTGTATGAGATGCCACGGTGAAGAAACGCCTTCTCTCGTGGATCGTTGCGCCTTTTTGTGAGGACTAGTTGCTAAGTGTCTATTTTTTCTACGAGATGGAACCACCCGGTGAAGCATAGCTGGGTTACGGCGAAGCTGCACAGGAGCAGGCAACATTTCCGGAGAACCATGGGCAACAGGCTGTATGAGATGCCACGGTGAAGAAACGCCTTCTCTCGTGGATCGTTGCGCCTTTTTGTGAGGACTAGTTGCTAAGTGTCTATTTTTTCTACGAGATGGAACCACCCGGTGAAGCATAGCTGGGTTACGGCGAAGCTGCACAGGAGCAGGCAACATTTCCGGAGAACCATGGGCAACAGGCTGTATGAGATGCCACGGTGAAGAAACGCCTTCTCTCGTGGATCGTTGCGCCTTTTTGTGAGGACTAGTTGCTAAGTGTCTATTTTTTCTACGAGATGGAACCACCCGGTGAAGCATAGCTGGGTTACGGCGAAGCTGCACAGGAGCAGGCAACATTTCCGGAGAACCATGGGCAACAGGCTGTATGAGATGCCACGGTGAAGAAACGCCTTCTCTCGTGGATCGTTGCGCCTTTTTGTGAGGACTAGTTGCTAAGTGTCTATTTTTTCTACGAGATGGAACCACCCGGTGAAGCATAGCTGGGTTACGGCGAAGCTGCACAGGAGCAGGCAACATTTCCGGAGAACCATGGGCAACAGGCTGTATGAGATGCCACGGTGAAGAAACGCCTTCTCTCGTGGATCGTTGCGCCTTTTTGTGAGGACTAGTTGCTAAGTGTCTATTTTTTCTACGAGATGGAACCACCCGGTGAAGCATAGCTGGGTTACGGCGAAGCTGCACAGGAGCAGGCAACATTTCCGGAGAACCATGGGCAACAGGCTGTATGAGATGCCACGGTGAAGAAACGCCTTCTCTCGTGGATCGTTGCGCCTTTTTGTGAGGACTAGTTGCTAAGTGTCTATTTTTTCTACGAGATGGAACCACCCGGTGAAGCATAGCTGGGTTACGGCGAAGCTGCACAGGAGCAGGCAACATTTCCGGAGAACCATGGGCAACAGGCTGTATGAGATGCCACGGTGAAGAAACGCCTTCTCTCGTGGATCGTTGCGCCTTTTTGTGAGGACTAGTTGCTAAGTGTCTATTTTTTCTACGAGATGGAACCACCCGGTGAAGCATAGCTGGGTTACGGCGAAGCTGCACAGGAGCAGGCAACATTTCCGGAGAACCATGGGCAACAGGCTGTATGAGATGCCACGGTGAAGAAACGCCTTCTCTCGTGGATCGTTGCGCCTTTTTGTGAGGACTAGTTGCTAAGTGTCTATTTTTTCTACGAGATGGAACCACCCGGTGAAGCATAGCTGGGTTACGGCGAAGCTGCACAGGAGCAGGCAACATTTCCGGAGAACCATGGGCAACAGGCTGTATGAGATGCCACGGTGAAGAAACGCCTTCTCTCGTGGATCGTTGCGCCTTTTTGTGAGGACTAGTTGCTAAGTGTCTATTTTTTCTACGAGATGGAACCACCCGGTGAAGCATAGCTGGGTTACGGCGAAGCTGCACAGGAGCAGGCAACATTTCCGGAGAACCATGGGCAACAGGCTGTATGAGATGCCACGGTGAAGAAACGCCTTCTCTCGTGGATCGTTGCGCCTTTTTGTGAGGACTAGTTGCTAAGTGTCTATTTTTTCTACGAGATGGAACCACCCGGTGAAGCATAGCTGGGTTACGGCGAAGCTGCACAGGAGCAGGCAACATTTCCGGAGAACCATGGGCAACAGGCTGTATGAGATGCCACGGTGAAGAAACGCCTTCTCTCGTGGATCGTTGCGCCTTTTTGTGAGGACTAGTTGCTAAGTGTCTATTTTTTCTACGAGATGGAACCACCCGGTGAAGCATAGCTGGGTTACGGCGAAGCTGCACAGGAGCAGGCAACATTTCCGGAGAACCATGGGCAACAGGCTGTATGAGATGCCACGGTGAAGAAACGCCTTCTCTCGTGGATCGTTGCGCCTTTTTGTGAGGACTAGTTGCTAAGTGTCTATTTTTTCTACGAGATGGAACCACCCGGTGAAGCATAGCTGGGTTACGGCGAAGCTGCACAGGAGCAGGCAACATTTCCGGAGAACCATGGGCAACAGGCTGTATGAGATGCCACGGTGAAGAAACGCCTTCTCTCGTGGATCGTTGCGCCTTTTTGTGAGGACTAGTTGCTAAGTGTCTATTTTTTCTACGAGATGGAACCACCCGGTGAAGCATAGCTGGGTTACGGCGAAGCTGCACAGGAGCAGGCAACATTTCCGGAGAACCATGGGCAACAGGCTGTATGAGATGCCACGGTGAAGAAACGCCTTCTCTCGTGGATCGTTGCGCCTTTTTGTGAGGACTAGTTGCTAAGTGTCTATTTTTTCTACGAGATGGAACCACCCGGTGAAGCATAGCTGGGTTACGGCGAAGCTGCACAGGAGCAGGCAACATTTCCGGAGAACCATGGGCAACAGGCTGTATGAGATGCCACGGTGAAGAAACGCCTTCTCTCGTGGATCGTTGCGCCTTTTTGTGAGGACTAGTTGCTAAGTGTCTATTTTTTCTACGAGATGGAACCACCCGGTGAAGCATAGCTGGGTTACGGCGAAGCTGCACAGGAGCAGGCAACATTTCCGGAGAACCATGGGCAACAGGCTGTATGAGATGCCACGGTGAAGAAACGCCTTCTCTCGTGGATCGTTGCGCCTTTTTGTGAGGACTAGTTGCTAAGTGTCTATTTTTTCTACGAGATGGAACCACCCGGTGAAGCATAGCTGGGTTACGGCGAAGCTGCACAGGAGCAGGCAACATTTCCGGAGAACCATGGGCAACAGGCTGTATGAGATGCCACGGTGAAGAAACGCCTTCTCTCGTGGATCGTTGCGCCTTTTTGTGAGGACTAGTTGCTAAGTGTCTATTTTTTCTACGAGATGGAACCACCCGGTGAAGCATAGCTGGGTTACGGCGAAGCTGCACAGGAGCAGGCAACATTTCCGGAGAACCATGGGCAACAGGCTGTATGAGATGCCACGGTGAAGAAACGCCTTCTCTCGTGGATCGTTGCGCCTTTTTGTGAGGACTAGTTGCTAAGTGTCTATTTTTTCTACGAGATGGAACCACCCGGTGAAGCATAGCTGGGTTACGGCGAAGCTGCACAGGAGCAGGCAACATTTCCGGAGAACCATGGGCAACAGGCTGTATGAGATGCCACGGTGAAGAAACGCCTTCTCTCGTGGATCGTTGCGCCTTTTTGTGAGGACTAGTTGCTAAGTGTCAATTTTTTCTACGAGATGGAACCTCCTTGTGACGCATAACTGGGCTACAGTGAAGTTAGACAGGAGCTGGCAATATTTCCGGAGAACCGTGTGGCAACAGGCTGTATAAGATGCCACGGTGAACTAATGCCTTCTCTCGTGGATCGTTGCGCCTTTCTGTGAGGACTAGTTGCTAAGTGTCCATTTTTTCTACGAGATGGAACCACCCGGTGATGCATAGCTGGGTTACGGTTTAGCTGCATAGGAGCAGGCAACATTTCCGGAGAACCATGGGCAACAGGCTATATGAGATGCCACGGTGAAGAAACGCCTTCTCTCGTGGATCGTTGCGCATTTTAGTAAGGACGAGTAGTTATGTGTCAATTTTATCTACGAGATGGAACCTCCTGGTGACGCATACCTGGGCTACAGTGAAGTTAGATAGGAGCAGGCAATATTTTCGGAGAACCGTGGGGCAATGTAACAGCCCAGCTGTTTATTTCAAAAATTTCAGTAAAAACATTTATTTAATTTAAAATAAAATAAAGTGTTCTTTGGTTGCCTAAATTTTGGAGATTTTATTTGTCTGTTTTCAGCTTTGGAAAAAGGCTTTTATAAAAACTAATTTAACTAAAAGTATAAAATTACTTTTAAATAAAAAGATATTTTGAATTTTTATAAAAACACTATTTCAAATTAAGTATTTAAAAGTATTTGGCTTTTATTTGGATTTCTTGTGTTTTTCTGGAATTTAAAATCAATTTTCAAAGTTAAAAAGTATTTTATAAAATTATAAATGCAAATCTGAAATTTAAAATATTTTTTCCTAAGTCTAAAATGCTCCAGGAATATTCTATAATTTTTCTAGAATTTTGAGACATTAAATATTATTTTTCCAAGTGTTTATAAAGTTTCTAGTATTTTCTGAAATTTATTCCGAAAATAAAAATCAAATTCATCCAAGCCCGCCATGTGTCGCTCTCAGATTGAATCACTCTCTCGCCACGTTTTAATCCTAGCCACACATGATCACTTACCCCTTCATAAATTCCAAGAGCCATGAAGCATCCACTTGCCACGTGTCGCAAATCCGACGGCCAGTACCCCTTCACTTCCTCTCCCTCTCTATGACATATGGAGCCCACATGTCATATGTTTCTTCAACCTCTCCTTCTTCCTCCCCTAACCCTCTCTCTCCTCCACCATGGATGACAATTAAAAGCTTTGAAATCCCGTCGTTTCTCCCTCTTAACTCCCGATTAAAGCGTGGAAACGGACGCTCTAATCACCCTCATCAATCTCCCGGCCGTTTCCCATCCTTTAAGGGCTTGTTTGGGACTGCTCTGCTCCAGTTTTTTCAGCTCTGCTCCACCAACTCCACCATGGAGCAGCTCCACTGTGGAGTTCCTAGAGCAGGTGGTCCTATTTGGCACGCAGCTAGCTCCAGCTCCAGGAATGTGAGGTTTCTCTGAGAAAGGTCCAATGTGCCCCTGAATGATGTTTGGTGTATGTTTTGATGTCTGCGGAGCATATGTAACTATTTTTTTTTGTTGCCAATTGAAATATAATGTAAAATATTATAATCGTAATTAATTTATTCGAGAAAACCAAAAAACAAATATTTTGGTCAAAAAATTTCATCCTTTTGTCCCATAAATTGCAACGTGCATGATAGATAATTAACAAAGTCCATCATTCGAATACAACAAACCATTTGACAAGCTTGATAAATATCTCACAAGCTCACACAATATTCTCAAGCATCACCAATTCGAATTCTTGTGCACTTAGGTTCAGGCATTCAATACGATCCATCACTTTGTTTCCAGAGAGGATGCCTGAAGACATCCATCACGAATCTGACTGGCAATGTCTGCAACAGCACCAGGACCATGTGGGAGGAAAACTGCAGAAGATTTGGATGCCGCACCAATCTCTTTCATGGTGTCAAAGTACTGAGTGAGCAGAACTAAGTCCATCACATCCTTAGCTGAAGTCCCTGGCACATTAAATTACTTCTTCTGATACCAAAGTTAGGATTATAAATGGACTATAATGACATTAAACAATTAAACATAGTATTGTTTATTAGATGGAAGATATTCTTGAGTTCATGGTAAAATTGTACCAGTCCATACTCCAAACCAAGTTTCACTCAAGTAGGCCAACACTTACCAGCATTTATTTCATTCATAGCTCTTTTAACTTTTTCATCTGGTTCTATATCAACAATGAGTGTCTGCACAATCTCATAACCATAAGCAAACATAGCCTTCTCAAGCTCCTCCTCCATAAGCAAACATACCGAGTAATGAAATTACGAGTAACAAAGACATCAGCAGGTAAATGATTTTATCCATTTTCTTCTCAATCTTGCTTCTTTGATCGTTTGTCTGAGATTACCGAAATCAGTATCCTCTTCTAAATTCAATGTCACGTCAAGAGCTTGTTTAATTTTCAAATTTGTTTCACCATCAAGGTTCATACTCTCTACATAACAGAATCAAGTCAGCAGGATCTATAATTTCCAGATAAGCTCAACATTGATCTATAATGTGTTCATGAAAAAATCATCTATTCACAAAAAAAAGATGGTTTCTTGTGAAATGAAATTATGTGTCACAACTGAGATTACAAATTCTTGCTATAATCAGTTTATCAGCTACCTATTAGAATGAAAAATTTTGGATCCAGCATAACCCATAATGACATCATATGACTACATCTCAAGAATGCAAAGTGATGAAACTAAAAAAATTGCAACGTAAAGCAATACATATTAAATTTAGAATCATCATACCCAAAATTTATAATCTTCTGTTCTTATAGTTTTCTTACTTTCAGTTAGTTACCTGTGGTTTCTTACACAAATTGGAAGAGGCGGCGCGCGGGTGGGGGGTGGGGGCAGAGACGAGGCGGCGCGCGGGTGGGGGCGGAGAAGAGGTTCTTGCTGACGCGAGGGACTCCGGGAGCTCGCCCTTGACGCGCCCTGGCACGAGCGAGAGCTCGGTGAGCACGGTCAGCCGGCCCAGTGCCGGGTCGAGCCGCCCGGACAGCCCCGGTGACCCCGCCCTCAGGCCGCCGAGCGCGAGCGAGAAGAGGGGCGGCGCGGGTGGGGGCGGAGAAGAGGGGCGGCGCGGGTGGGGGGCGGAGGTGCGGGTGGGGGCGGAGAAGAGGGGCGGCGCGGGTGGGGGGCGGAGAAGGGGCGGCGCGGGTGGGGGCGGAGAAGAGGCGGCGCGGGTGGGGGCGGAGAAGAGGCAGCGCGCCGGTGCGGGTGGGGGGAAAGGCGGAGAGGAGGCGCACAGGTGGGTGGGCGGAGAAGAGAAGTCGGAGAAGGAAAAAAGAAATCCAATCGGTACGTAGGAGAGGAACTATGTAATGGCAGTGCTGGGTAATTTTTCACCAACTCCACGAGGAGTTTGGAAACCTTTGTTTGTGGAGTACCCCTTGAGGAGCTCCATAAAAAACGTGGAGTTGGCCTCTAACTCCACCTTTTTCTTGGAGCGGAGTTTTTGGAGTTAGACCTGTTTGGTTGGCGAAGTTGGGAGCGGAGCTGGAAAACTTGGAGCGGAGCAATCCCAAACAGGCCCTAAACCTCTCAAAACCGAAATCCCTTTCTCTCCCTTCTCTTTCTATAAAAGGGCCTCCCCACCACCATTCTCTCTTCCCCCCTCCTTTCGGCCGGCTCCCGCCTCCCACCTCTCCCGCCGCCGTGCGCCACCTCCCACCGACCGCCTCCGCCGCCGCCCGGCCACCTCCCTCCAGCAGCCCCATCCCCAACCGCCGCCACCACCGCCTCCCGCCGCCGCCGGTAAGCAGCGCTGCCGCCCCGTCCACCCCGCCGCCATTCGCCGCCCCGCCACCAGCCGCCGACCGCCGGTGAGCTGCCTCCCGCGCGCGCCCCCGTGTCTCCTCTCCATGATTCCTTCTTCAACCATGTTAATCCTTGTTTATTTGATTTGTTGTTGCTCTTTTGTCATGAAAGAACAAAGGGTCACTTGGCTAGTGGAGGCATGTTATTGCATGCATCCATGAGGTTGTTAGTTCAACTCCTGGGCAAAGCAATTTCGGTTGGGCTTTGGCCAAAATTTTTGGTTCACCTCTAGCCAATGACAAGCGGGACCCACTTGTCATAAAATAATAAAATAAAATTCTGCACCCAATGACAACCGGGCCCCACTCGTCATACACCTCAATATTCCCCAAAAATCAGCCAAAAATAAGATTCCAGAGAATATTCCCTCGTTTTGCATTTTCTGGAATTTCCAATCCATCCAAACTTCCAATTACTCGTTCTCCGTCGTCCAAACTCCAAATCCAGTGATTCAAATTTCTAAATTCTCCTAAAATCATATTCTATCTGCCAGTATATATTTTATAATTTTTGGATTTTATTTCGATTTTTATTTGAATTTATTTGTTTGGTTCTTCGCGCGTAGATTTCGACGAATTCGGAGAGAACGACGCCGACGATTCGCACCAGGTCTTCGAGCAAGGCAAGTTACACCTTTGATCATGTTGAACCTAATATTTTAAATTAATTATGTTGTTTTGAAATTATTACTGCATGCGTAATTTTATTCAAGTTAGTTTAAATTCAGTTTTGAACTCTAGTTACACCCAAATTCTTTGGACAGCCAAATTTGATATTGCATACCATTATACCTTGTCAACCCTAGATAAAACCTAGTTAGTACATTAGCACTAACTAGGAATTTTGTAGAAATGCTTAGCCATGCTTATACTGATTATGGTTTGGGATGATCTTTCACATAAAATGATAAACTTTAAAACTGAATTCTTGACTTTGGTGGGTCAAGAATGTTTATGAAATATTTTGAAAACAAAATACAAAACCTGGTTTAGACTTAGGCAATTGGTTAGATTGGTGGGTGCAGGCATGTCTTGTTGGTTGGAGCCGCAGTGGTTGATTGTCGTGCACAAGGGGTTTGTGGTTAGGCATAAGTCAAGTTAAGGACCGATCTGTGAGCTACTATTGCAAAGCCCTATCGTACTACCACAAGTCTGGTATAGGACAGACCTGGCCAAATAATTTGTGAAGTTCCAACATGATCTCGCTATAGGCTGAATGTGAGCGCGGCGTAGGCCGTGAGAAGTCTCACATGGCACAAGAGGGGGCTCCAACATGTGGATTCATGTTGTGGTGAAACCTTAGTTGCGGCATGATTATGTTGACAACAGATCATTGTAAAGGCCTTGTCATGATCTCCTCGCCGCACACCTAAGGAAGTGTGTAACTCGCGTGGCAAACCGGGATGATCATGTCTTGTGGGTAAAGCTGTACAACCTCTGCAGAGTGTATAACCTATCCTGGATAGCCGTGCCCACGGTCATGGGCAAGCTGAGTGAAGTTTTTCACGGATTAGACTTTGCTTTTCGAAATGGTTTGCGAAAACCTTGTGGATGGATGGAATCCATGAGAGATTTTAAAAGTGTATGGATGGATGGAATCCATATGGTATCTTTTGGAAAGATGGTCCGGGTGGGATGCCCGTGGTTAGGTTGGTGTGGGGAATGGACCTGCACTAACGGTATCTATTTTGTTTACAACATTGTTTTACTTAATGTATCAAATTCAGCTTTTGCACATACTTATGATATTTACTCCAATGTCGCCTTTTATGCAAATTAACCATATTATGCCTTCCTTTGATACTCCATATGCATGCATCAATTCTGTTAATCTCCTGGTGTAACTTGTGGAGTACTTTTGTACTCATGTTGCTCTATCTAACTCTTTCCAGAGGAAGCTTTCGACGACTTCGGTGAGGATTGCGACTAGGCCACGTCTTACAGTCATTCGCATTGTGGAAGGCTGGATGGGCTGCTGCTTTATGTATTTCTTCCGCTGTCTTCTTTTGCTATTATTGTAAACTTTGGCCATCAGGCTCATATTAGCTAAATAAAGTTTGTCATTACGCATGATAATTGTCTTTGTGATACTGTGTGCACTAGCTTTTCCTGCGATAGTAAGATTAACACAGAGGGTTCTGGAGTTGTTGCTCCGGGTCCCGACAGGCAACAGGCTGTATGAGATGCCACGGTGAAGTAACGTCTTCTCTCGTGGATCGTTGCGCCTTTTTGTGAGGACTAGTTGCTAAGTGTCCATTTTTTCTACGAGATGGAACCACTCGGTGACGCATAGCTGGGTTACGGTGAAGCTGCACAGGAGCAGGCAACATTCCCGGAGAACCGTGGGAAACAGGCTATATGAGATGCCACGGTGAAGAAACGCCTTCTCTCGTGGATCGTTGCGCGTTTTAGTGAGGACGAGTAGCTAAGTGTCAATTTTATCTACAAGATGGAACCTCCTGGTGACACATAACTGGGCTACAGTGAAGTTGGATAGGAGCAGGCAATATTTCCGGAGAACCGTGGGGCAACAGGTTGTATAAGATGCCACGGTGAAGTAACGCCTTCTATCGTGGATCGTTGCGCCATTTTTTCTACGAGATGGAACCACCCGGTGACGCATACCTGGGTTACGGTGAAGCTGCACAGGAGCAGGCAACATTTTCGGCGAACCATGGGCAACAGGCTATACGAGATGCCACGGTGAAGAAACGCCTTCTCTCGTGGATCGTTGCGCGTTTTAGTCAGAACGAGTAGCTAAGTGTCAATTTTATCTACGAGATGCACATCGTGGAGACGCGTAACTGGGCTACAGTGAAGTTAGATAGGGGCAGGCAATATTTCCGGAGAACCGTGGGGCAACAGGCTGTATGAGATGCCACGATGAAGTAACGCCTTCTCTCTTGGATCGTTGCGCCTTTTTGTGAGGACTAGTTGCTAAGTGTCCATTTTTTCTACGAGATGGAACCACCCGGTGACGCATAGCTGGGTTACGGTGAAGCTGCACAGGAGCAGGCAACATTTTCAGAGAACCATGGGCAACAGGGTATACGAGATGCCACGGTGAAGAAACGCCTTCTCTCGTGGATCGTTGCGCGTTTTAGTGAGGACGAGTAGCTAAGTGTCAATTTTATCTACGAGATGGAACCTCCTGGTGACGCATAACTGGGCTACAGTGAAGTTAGATAGGAGCAGGTAATATTTCCGGAGAACCGTGGGGCAACAGGCTGTATGATATGCCTTGGTGAAGTAACGCCTTCTCTCGTGGATCGTTGCGCCTTTTGTGAGGACTAGTTGCTAAGTGTCCATTTTTTCTACGAGATGGAACCACCCGGTGATGCATAGTTGGGTTATGGTGAAGCTGCACAGGAGCAGGCAACATTTCCGGAGAACCATGGGCAACAGACTATATGAGATGTCACGGTGAAGAAACGCCTTCTCTCGTGGATCGTTGCGCGTTTTAGTGAGGACGAGTAGCTAAGTGTCAATTTTATCTACGAGATGGAACCTCCTGGTGACGCATAACTGGGCTACAGTAAAGTTAGATAGGAGCAGGCAATATTTCTGTAGAACCGTGGGGCAACAGGCTGTATGAGATGCCACGGTGAAGTAACGTCTTCTCTCGAGGATCGTTGCGCCTTTTTGTGAGGACTAGTTTCTAAGTGTCTATTTTTTCTACGAGATGGAACCATCCGGTGACGCATAGCTGGGTTACGGTGAAGCTGCACAGGAGGAGACAACATTTCCGGAGAACCATGGGCAACAGGCTATATGAGATACCACGGTGAAGAATCGCCTTCTCTCGTGGATCGTTGCACGTTTTAGTGAGGACGAGTAGCTAAGTGTCAATTTTATCTACGAGATGGAACCTCCTGGTGATGCATAACTGGGCTACAATGAAGTTAGATAGGAGCAGGCAATATATTCGGAGAACCGTGGGGCAACAGGCTGTTTGAGATGCCACGGTGAAGTAACGTCTTCTCTCGTAGATCGTTGCGCCTTTTTGTGAGGACTAGTTGCTAAGTGTCCATTTTTTCTACGAGATGAAAACGCCCGGTGACGCATAGCTAGGTTACGGTGAAGCTGCACAGGAGCAGGCAACATTTCCGGAGAACCATGGGCAACAGGCTATATGAGATGCCACGGTGGAGAAACGTCTTCTCTCGTGGATCGTTGCGCGTTTTAGTGAGGACGAGTAGCTAAGTGCCAATTTTATCTAAGAGATGGACCTCCTGGTGACGCATAACTGGGCTACAGTGAAGTTAGATAGGAGCAGGCAATTGTTTCGGAGAACCGTGGGGCAACAGGCTGTATGAGATGCCACGGTGAAGTAACGTCTTCTCTCGTGGATCGTTGCGCATTTTTGTGAGGGCTAGTTGCTAAGTGTCCATTTTTTCTACGAGATGGAACCACCCGGTGACGCATAGCTGGCTTACGGTGAAGCTGCACAGGAGCAGGCAACATTTCCGGGGAACCATGGGCAATAGGCTATATGAGATTGCACGGTGAAGAAACGCCTTGTCTCGTGTATCGTTGCGCGTTTTAGTGAGGACGGGTAGCTAAGTGTCAATTTTTTCTACGAGATGGAACCACCCGGTGACGCATAGCTGGGTTACGGTGAAGCTGCACAGGAGTAGGCAACATTTCCGGAGAACCATGGACAACAGGCTATATGAGATGACATGGTGAAGAAACGCCTTCTCTCGTGGATCGTTGCGCGTTTTAGTGAGGACGAGTAGCTAAGTGTTAATTTTATATACGAGATGGAACCTCCTGGTGATGCATAACTGGGCTACAGTGAAGTTAGATAGGAGCAGGCAATATTTCCGGAGAACCGTGGGGCAACAGGCTGTATGAGATGCCACGGTGAAGTAACGCCTTCTCTCGTGGATCGTTGCGCCTTTCTGTGAGGACTAGTTGCTAAGTGTCCATTTTTTCTACGAGATGGAAACACCCGGTGACGCATAGATGGGTTATGGAGAAGCTGCACAGGAGCAGGCAATATTTACAGAGAACCATGGGCAACAGGCTATATCAGATGCCACGGTGAAGAAACGCCTTCTCTCGTGGATCGTAGCGCGTTTTAGTGAGGACGAGCATCTAAGTGTTAATTTTATCTACGAGATGGAACCTCCTGGTGATGCATAACTGGGCTACAGTGAAGTTAGATAGGAGCAGGCAATATTTCCGGAGAACCGTGGGGCAAGAGGCTGTATGAGATGCCACGGTGAAGTAACGCCTTCTCTCGTGGATTGTTGCGCCTTTCTGAGAGGACTAGATGCTAAGTGTCCATTTGTTCTACGAGATGGAACCACCCGGTGACGCATAGCTGGGTTGCGGTGAAGCTGCATAGGAGCAGGCAACATTTCCGGAGAACCATGGGCAACAGGCTATATGAGATGCCACGGTAAAGAAACGCCTTCTCTCGTTGATCGTTGCGCGTTTTAGTGAGGACGAGTAGCTAAGTGTCAATTTTATCTTTGAGATGGAACCTACTGGTGACGCATAACTGGGCTACAGTGAAGTTAGATTGGAGCAGGCAATCTTTCTGGAGAACCGTGGGGCAACAGGCTGTATGAGATGCCACGGTGAAGTAACGCCTTCTCTCGTGGACCGTTGCACCTTTTTGTGGGGACTAGTTGCTAAGTGTCCATTGTTTCTATGAGATGGAACCACCGGTGACGCATAGCAGGGTTACGGTGAAGCTGCAAAGGAGCTGGCAACATTTCCGGGGAACCACGGGCAACAGGCTATATGAGATGCCACGGTGAAGAAACGCCTTTTCTCGTGGATCGTTGCGCGTTTTAGTGAGGACGAGTAGCTAAGTGTCAATTTTATCTACGAGACGGAACCTCCTGGTGACGCATAACTGGGCTACAGTGAAGTTACATAGGATAAGGCAATATTTCCAGAGAACCGTGGGGCAACAGGCTGTATGAGATGCCACGGTGAAATAACGCCTTCTCTCGTGAATCATTGCGCCTTTTGTGAGGACTAGTTGCTAAGTGTCCATTTTTTTCTACGAGATAGAACCACCCGGTGACACATAGCTGGGTTACGGTGAAGCTGCACAGGAGTAGGCAACATTTCCGGAGAACCATGGACAACAGGCTATATGAGATGCCACGGTGAAGAAACGCCTTCTCTCGTGGATTGTTGCGCGTTTTAGTGAGGACGAGTAGCTAAGTGCCAATTTTATCTACGAGATGGAACCTCCTGGTGACGCATAACTGGGCTACAATGAAGTTAGATAGGAGCAGGCAATATTTCCGGAGAACCGTGGGGCAAAAGGCTGTATGAGATGCCACGGTGAAGTAACGCCTTCTCTCGTGGATCGTTGCGCCTTTTTGTGAGGACTAGTTGCCAAGTGTCTATTTTTTCTACGAGATGGAACCACCCGGTGACGCATAGCTAGGTTACGGTGAAGCTGCACCAGGCAACAATTCCGGAAAACCATGGGCAACAGGCTATATGAGATGCCACGGTGAAGAAACGCCTTCTCTTGTGGATCGTTGCGCGTTTTAGCAAGGACGAGTAGCTAAGTGCCAATTTTATCCACGAGATGGACCTCTTGGTGACGCATAACTGGGCTACAGTGAAGTTAGATAGGAGCAGGCAAAATTTCCGAAAAACCATGGGGCAACAGGCTGTACGAGATGCCACGGTGAAGTAACGCCTTCTCTCGTGGATCGTTGCGCCTTTTTGTGAGGACTAGTTGCTAAGTATCCATTTTTTCTATGAGATGGAACCATCCGGCGACGCATAGCTGGGTTACGGTGAAGCTGCACAGGAGCAGGCAACATTTCCGGGGAACCATGGGCAACAGGCTGTATGAGATGTCACGGTGAAGAAATGCCTTGTCTCGTGTATCGTTGCGCGTTTTAGTGAGGACGAGTAGCTAAATGTCAATTTTATCTACGAGATAGAACCTCCTGGTGACGCATAACTGGGCTACAGGGAAGTTGTATTGGAGCAGGCAATATTTCCGGGGAACCGTGGGGCAACAGGCTGTATGAGATGCCTCGGTGAAGTAACGCCTTCTCTCGTGGATCGTTGCGCCTTTTTGTGAGGATTAGTTGCTAAGTGTCCATTTTTCTACGAGATAGAACGACCCGACGACGCATAGCTGGGTTACGGTGAAGCTGCACAGGAGCAGGCAATATTTCCGGAGAACCATGGGCAACAGGCTATATGAGATGCCATGGTGAAGAAACGCCTTCTCTCGTGGATCGTTGCGCGTTTTAGTGAGGAAGAGTAGCTAAGTGTCAATTTTATTTACGAGATGGAACCTCCTGGTGACGCATAACTGGGCTACAGTGAAGTTAGATAGGAGCAGGCAATATTTCCGGAGAACCGTGGGGCAACAGGCTGTATGAGATGCCACGGTGAAGTAACGTCTTCTCTCGTGGATCGTTGCGCCTTTTTGTGAGGACTAGTTACTAAGTGTCCATTTTTTCTATGAGATGGAACCACCCGGTGACGCATAGCTGGGTTACGGTGAAGATGGACAGGAGCAGGCAACATTTCCGGAGAACCATGGGCAACAGGCTATATGAGATGCCACGGTGAAGAAACGTCTTCTCTCGTGGATCGTTGTGCGTTTTAGTGAGGACGAGTAGCTAAGTGTCAATTTTATCTACGAGATGGAACCTCCTGGTGACGCATAACTAGGCTACAGTGAAGTTCGATGGGAGCAGGCAATATTTCCGGAGAACCGTGGGGCAACAGACTGTATGAGATGCCACCGTGAAGTAACGCCTTCTCTCGTGGATCGTTGCGCTTTTTTGTGAGGACTAGTTGCTAAGTGTCCATTTTTTCTACGAGATGGAACCACCCGGTGACGCATAGCTGGGTTACGGTGAAGCTGCACAGGAGCAGGCAACATTTCCGGAGAACCATGGGCAACGGGCTATATGAGATGCCACGGTGAAGAAACGCATTCTCTCGTGGATCGTTGCGCGTTTGTGGTTTGGTTTTCTTCTGGTTAAGGTAAGGTCGATGAAATTTGCAGTGGATGTTGGCTTGGTTTTCGCCGGATGATGAGGCCCACTAAAGTGAGAGGTGACGGCCGGCCCTGGATGATCTTGCTATCTCTATGAGCGCTAAGGTACGGTGCTCTAAACCGGATGAGTTCCGATAGCATTATGACTTTCATTTAATTATTTTGTTCGGTCTTTTCGGTCTTCTATCACCAGTTTTCTTTGCAATTAACAATGCTAGTTATTTCAGCTTAGCCATATTAATGTAAACATAATTGTAGCGTAATTATCTATATTTTGAAAACGATGGTCTTAGTTGAGATTAAGATTTGTAATTTGATGTAATTTCGACTACAATTGATGTAATTTGAATTGTACTTGATGGAGATCGAGAATTGTAAATGAATGTAATTTGAAACGTAAAAAGATGTAATATGGACTGTTAATATTGATGTAATATGGACGGTTAATATTTTTGTTTGATTCAAGGAACAATTTTAATTATTGCTTGACGGATGTAATTATTTGTTGTAATGGGACTGTAAATATTTGTAATTGACATGTGTTAATTGAAATCATGTTGTGATGAATTCATATTCAAAAATTTGAAATTTGTGAGGTGACTTGAAAATTTTAATTAGACTTGTTCGTTAGAAATTTTTATTTATTTGATCTGTTCTATATTTAAAGAAAAAGATTCCCATATAATTGCTTTAATCAATTGTTTAATTAATTTCAATTAGCCATAATTTGTCGGTTAAAATGAATTAGATAATGTTGGTTCTCACATAAACCTAACTCGGCATGTAAATAGCCAGAAGCCAACAGCATAAAATCACCTTTTTTTTATCTAGCTTGCTAGAAAGATGTGCACTCTGTATGAAACTCCGGTTTTTCGAATTCTCAAAAAAAAACTCAGAAGTGAAAAACAAAAGAAAGGGCAAACAAGTTATTCTGACTACTCTAAACTCATCAATGAAAATTAAACAACAAATAGGGATCAGTTATAAACTACCAGATTGATTACTTTAATTTAAATATGGTGGAAAGTTCAGGTGATAAAATACAGTGAATAACTTATTCCTTGTGTTCTTCTAGCTAATAATGTTGGGTTCTTCAAATCCAACATTGTAACCAATTGATGAGTTAAAGTTTGTGCTTGAGCTCATCATGCTTTCTTGGCCTTGGGCTTAGGTGCAGGTGGTGGGAACACGGCCCTGAAGATCCATGCAGCAAGAATGGCACCAATGAAGGGGCATATCCAGTAGACATAGAACTGCTCCCACGTGTTGTGGCGATTGTTAACATACGCCCAACCAAATGCCTATAGATGATATTTGACAGAAATTAGTTACCAGAAAACAAAGAAAATATGGCGAGAATGCTTATTTTCCTACAAAGAATCAGTGCATGTAACCAAAAAGGGTCAAAAATAGAAGAATATTTCCATTCTATTCAAAATCAGTTCTTATTATATCAGCAATGAATTAAAATTTCAGTAACACTTAGCGTAGCATCCTCAACTCCTCTTAAGATCTGACATTGCACCAAATTTTGGAGGTATATAAGGAATTTTTCCAATATAAGAACTAACTGAAGTGGGACTGCGGTGGCAAAAAAAATAACAGAGTAACTTCGAAGTAGCATATAACTAGACACAATATTTTTAGACAGCATTTTTCGCCTAAACAGCAAGCTTTTTTGGGCGGTTTTAAATAACGAAATTCCCAGTGACATGCAGCGAGTATTCCCCCTTTTATATATTTCCAACGCATATAATTGTACTACCCTTTCCAACCCTTGTTCAGTTATTTATGGCTCAGGTGTGCCAGATTTTAGGAATGATACTTGTAAATATTATATAATTATCCAGAAAAGGTTATCATACATCAACAAAGCATTGAATTTGGTTGCCTTTTATGGCCTGCATCTGCGTGATCATGTTATTCACTTTAGCAAAAGAGATAAAAAAAGATTTTAGCTTGATGACATGTCTCATAACCAGTGGCGAAGCTATACACAACATTGTGGATGCGGATGCACCCACAAAAAAATAGAATACCAGTGAGTAGATCAATTTTTCACCATAGCTACGGCTCAAGTCTACCGATCTATAAAGCAGGCGCACCCCCCTCTGGTTTGCTCTAGCTTCGCCACTGCTCATAACCATATACACCAAATCACTTTGACGGCTCAAATGGAGATGAACAAATCAAAAGGAAGAATGAATAGGCAACATGTGTAGCACTAACGCTTTTGGCCAGAATCAATTGGCTTCCTAGGTCCCAATCGTTCAGTTCAGTAAACTATTAGACTGCTGAAGAATCTAGATCTATCGTTACAAGTTAATAATGAGTTTTGGTGACTAATAATAATCGATTTATGGAATTAATATTTTCTATGAGTTAATAAAATAGGTTATGTCCTATGATGATACGACCTTGGATGGCTCTATGTGTCGATTGTAATCAAATCAAGTATAGGCATCATGTGTCGATGATCAACTCAAGAGCCGGACTTGGAGTGAAGACGTTCGTAATCAAACCTCAAGAGGATACGCAAGACAAATGTATAACTAATATAGACTAAGGATATATTCCTAGTTTTTTAACCAATCTTAGTGTTTGGTTGAGACTAGATTGTTAATATAGATTGACGTATATTAAGAGGGGTCTTAATTAGTAACTTAAGTGTATCATGTGTTAATAGCCCATTATGCTTGTTTTAGCTCTTCTTGGTATGATGCTAGTATTTACAAATGTACTTTACAAATAGTTGAAGCTTCTTATAGCATGTAACTTAAGTTTGCGAATGTATTTTGCAAGCAATTTGAATCCATGTCTCTAATCTTGTGGTATGATTCTAAAGTTTGCAAGTGTTTCGCAACTTGTCATGGATCATGTTTTAACTCTTGTTTGCATGGTACTGCAATTTGCGAATATGTTTTGTAAATTTGTTGAAATACATGCAAATATGGTCTTTGCTGGAAATTGGTAACTGGTCTGACTGCCATGTGATGATTGGTCTGACCAAAGCACCGATTGGACCACAGGTTAGATGTCGGTATGTATTTTCTACAAGGGCATGTTTTTCTATCATCTCTGGCCTCGTTGCAAGCAGTCAGACCACCATGTGTTGGCCGGTCTAACCAGTGAGCATGGTCTAATAGGTATTTGTTGCCGATTGCTTTTTCCTAGAGAGCTGGTTTTTGTGCTCCTCAACGGCTGGTCTGACCACCGCTTGTATGGGTGGTTTGACCTCCGGCTATTGTAATTGCTATTTTTCTAGCTATTGCAAAGGAGGCCAGTCCGATCGGCCATCTATTAGCAGTCAAACCGGTTTCATCTATTTTTGCTATAATCTTGTTCCAACCAAGGTTATTAAGGCAGTAAGACGAGGCGAGGTGACCCACCCCCCTCTCACCTTTTAAGCAGTAAGGCGTGAGGCAAGGCGAGGCAACCCACCCCCTCACACCTTTTAAGCAATAAGGCGTGAGGCGAGGCGACGCCTTACACACATTGTAAGGCGAAAAAATAGAGCTCTGGAGGTCTAAATCAGACGAAATCCAAAGGGGAAAAGGACCTAATTGCAATTTCATAGAACTCTGAAGGCTAAATTGTAAAAATACCAACTAACCCATTTAACCCTACCCGCCATTTTAACCCTGCCACCACCCCCGCGAGATCGACATCGAGCTTGGCTTCTAGTCCCCTTCTAACCCTAGCCGTCGCCCCTGTAGATCGACATCGAGCGCCCAGCTTCCCCTCTCTCATTCCCTTTCTTCTCCCCACAGGCACCGACGAAAGCCAGGTCATACCACACCGGCAACCACTCCACCTATCCCCTGCTGCTCCACCAACCGGCCACCATCTCTTCCACAGCGCACCACCACAAGGCCGAAGACGGTGGCGCGGGCGCGGCGGCCTGGAGACGGTGGCCTAAAGACAGAGGCATGGGCGCGGCAGACACCTTAGTCACGCGTGGCAAGGCGGGCCGACGCCTTGCCATCCGGGACCGCCTTACCACTTAGGCAATGCTTAAGCATCGCCTAAACGACGCATGTTTCTAATGGCCTTGCCATCCAGGACCGCCTTACCACTTAGGCATAACCTTGGTTCTAACGGCTAGTTTCTTAGTGTGGGGGTATAAATACTCCCTTGTGGCTGGTTGGGCAAGGTTGTTGTTGCATTCTTTCATCTTCTTGAGCTGAGCAAGTCAACTCATCTCTTGTATGCATGTGTTGCACCTAATGAGCTTGAAAAGGCAAATCATTATGCATATGTTACACTTGGTGGTGGATTGTGTATCCATCAAGTTTCGGCTCTTGATTCATTCAAATGGGTGTCTCCAACTTCTTACTCTTAGTATTTATCGACACCTAGACTGCTTTGAGGAGTTGTGCCGATGATCTTCTCAAAGGAGCTTATGAGAAGACCCGGGTTATGTCGTGAGTGGCTTGGTACTTGCTATCTCTAGATCGATGGAAGAGCAATCCTAGTAGATTCGATGTGTTGGCTTAATTTGTGGAGGCGATCTAAATTGTTTGAACTTATCTCAATATGGATTTAGGAAGACCGACAAGTCTCTGAACATAAAATGAATTTGTATCAATCTTGTGGTTTACTTACTTGTACTCATTTACTTTGTATAAATTACATTCGTAGAATTAAATTGATTGCTTGTTTATTAGGTGTGTAAACTTTGATATATGCTTAGCTTGTTAATGCACTTAGTGAAAGATTTAGATCTTAAATAAGAAAAACCGATTTGATTTGCGCAAAAAGCTTCTAAGACTCGAAAAGAAAATTTAAAAAGTGCCTGTTCACTCGTCGTCGTTATAAGTGCGGTTGGTGCCTATGAATTATTCTTATTCAAGGTTGCGGTTTTGACAAACCAATTGCGCCGCAATACAGTATCCTCGTGCAGTAAAAGAGGAAATTTGATCAATATGCTTGGCAAACAGCGGGAGAAAGAAAAGCAGGAAAGAGGAACAGGGACTTACATTGGCAGGGTTCATGGACGGGCCGGTGTAGGCGGCGCCGGAGAGGACGAGGCAGACAGTGGAGATGGAGAGCATCCAGGTCTTGACGATGGGGTTGCGGGGGCCCTGGACGATGATCCAGAGGACGGCCAAGGTGATGACGAAGGTGAGCACCCCTTCGGCGACGGCGCCGGTGTGGGGATCCACCTTGAGCGAGGGGCCCCCAAGCATGTGCTTGTACTGCGCCGGCATCAGCTCCGAGATCGCCAGAGCTCCGCCCACGGCGCCGGCGGCCTAACAGATACAACAAATATTCGCTTAGCTTGCTGCTCTTACTCAGTCAAGAAAAGAGAGAGAAAGACCTGCGCTGGGAATCGGAGGGCGACGGAGTAGAGGGAGGAGTCGCGAGGGTTGCTGAGGCCGGCGGCGTAGAAGGCGGCGACGGCGGTGGGGTTGAAGCTGGCGCCGCCGAGAACGTCGCAGAGGAGGTTGAAGGCGAAGAGGAGGACGGAGAGGAGGGAGACGGTGACGAGGAGGGCGTAGTGGATCCCCTCCTGCAGGCGCAGGTAGGACGTCACGGCCGCCGTGGAGGCGCCGAGCGTGGAGACGCACAGCACCCACAGGAACGTCACCACCGCATCCGCCGCCGCCGCCCGCACAGCCGCGCCCATAGCCATCCTGTTGCCTCGTCTCCCTCGTGCTGTTTGGGTGGAACTAATAAGCAGAAGCAGAGAAGAGAGTGGTTGGGATTTGGACGGGGAAGAAGAAAGATGAGGGCGATTTCCTCATTAAAAAGAAAGGAAAGGAAAGTAGAAAACCACGCTCTCCGTCCCTCTCTCCTAACAACCAACCCCGCTGCTTATCTCTTGGCAGTATTAGCTAGATTCCTTTTTCTTTTTTTTTTTTGTTGCACTCGTTACTTACGTTCAAGAAACCAATTCAGAAAATACCATCAGTGCCCGTATGGCCCTTAAGAAGGCTTAATACACTTGATATTAGAATTTGTAATCTTTCAAGCGTTGAGTTTGTTTCTATTGGCCAGTCATCTAATATACAGCTAATATGCTTTACTACTATATAACCTTATAAACTCTATCTTTAGAACAAAAAAGAAAATATTCTATCTTTCCGACGTATTTCTATTGTGCACTACAAATCAGGAGTGTACAAGCACGTCACTGGTGGCATGTGGGTGGTCATGCTGTCAAGTTCATTCTCCATAATATGCTATTTACAAATTAGGATTTTGTTCAAATCCTAATTTGTTTTGTTTCGTCCTTTCTGCCGTGCAGCTTCTTGCAAACCAGTGGACAGAGGCTGGGTGACGTAAGTTTGTGACAAATACCCTGTTTTATGAAAGTACCACAGTGAAATTAGTAACATGCGTTCAGCTACTAATAAACTTTGGTTGGCACTGCTCTGTTGCACAGGTTCTTCACGATCATAAGGGGCAATAATGAATGTGGCATTGAAGAAGACGTTGCTGCTGGTTTGCCGTCGACAAAGAACACGGTCAAAAAGAATGACGGCGCCTTTGGAACGGCCATAGTTTGATCAGTGTTTTTAGCCTCAAGTACAGTTGGAATTAGCAATTTGTGTATTCAATCAAATGGGTGAAGTAGCCTTGGACCCTTGGTGGCTCCTGGATTCTGTATTCTATAAATTTGCACGTTCCAAAGGCTGATACGTTACTGCAGTCACAACACTTGTTCAGAAAGAAAATGGGATAATACTAATGAGAGCATATGACCGGTATTGCTTCAGAAACAAAATGAGTTTTTTGTGCTACATATGTTGATCTTTGGTAGCCAAACTATGGGGAGGAGCACATGTTGATCTGTACTGTAAAATGAAAGAATCCAAGTTGAGGCTTTAGAGGGTGTATGCTGTAATGCTCTGCAAGCTGTGCATTTTCAAGTATCCCCAAGTATTTCGCATTGCTCGCTTTCAGTCAGTTCTATAGCTTCTGCAGTCTGCCATCGATATGTGTTCAGGTTTCACCCTGTAGCACATGAACAAACAGACATCCCCTTCTAGGGCCAGGTAGCAATGACAGATTGCAACTGCGAGATCAGCTTGAAGTAGATGGAAAATATCAGTGTATAATATCGTCAACATAGGCCTGAACATGTTGCTAAACAACAGGAACATGACACACATCATTTGAAAAATATTGCCACACGAAATGCTAAGTTGCAATGCTCAACATAGGCCTGAATGAAATACAATTGCAGCACCACATATATTTGGGTGGGCTTTTCATGCACGACTGGCTAAGCAGACTGTACGCACGGCTGCATTACCAATCGCTCATGAATTGACAACGCCAACTCTGTCGTAGAAGCTGTAGAGCTACTGAAAAATTGTATGCACGGTAGCGTGCAAGTAAGGTTCTCTACATAGTACATACATGCCGTTCCAACACGGTAGTAGGCAGTAGCTGTGCAACTACTATGCTATATGATGATATACATCATCATCACTGTTTACTTGAACAATTAGAAGCAGAAACCTTTGGGGGGTGATTTGATAATAAATCAGTCTCCAACAAGACCGACAGGTCATAGGCCTGCGCTGAAGTGGCAGCACTTTCTTTTAGCAAAGAGGACTTGATTACTTCCAGATCTGCATAGTTCGTCCTAGTCGTCGGTTGCAAATGGCTATCAGCATTATACAGGGAAGCATTGGAGTGTAGATCGTCAACCTTGCCACTCTGCATGGGTTTGTTCCTCCTCACGGCATCCATCTCATGCCCAGTTGGCACAAATGTACGGGAGCGATACTTGCGTGCACCTTCTTCAACATCATTGTTGTTGTAGAGTACGTAGTCATGATATGTAGGGGCAAACTGTGTCAACAGAAATTGTCAGGGCAAAACTGTAACTGAAAATGGACATGCAAGTCTATTTGGCAAGTGGAGGTACGGGATCAATACCTGGTGAACTGTATCATGATAGAAATCATTGAACATGATTGCATGAAAAAGGCTTCCCCTAAAGCTACTAGATGCACCGATGTTAGCACGTGCATATTCCTTGTAGGGAAATGCAAACAGGTGCCCAATAGCAGCAGCAAGCATCTCAACACATATCACAAAGTTCTGGAAATCAGCAGCTTCTTCGGCATCCTTAATGAATCTTGACTTGGCAGCTAGGAAAACCAGTACACCCTACAAAGCAGATTGATGTGTGTTTGGAAGAGATGTAAAAGCTTATAGTTACAGCTACAGCAAGGTTTCACAAATATCACGAGCTTCAAAAAAAATGGGGAAAACAATCTATATGACAATCTTGGATGCATACCTGCCAGTATGTAAGAAAAACAACAGATTTGATCATGATAAATTTTGGAACTGGATTGAATGGCTTGAGAAGATCTCTGCATGCCACATAGAACAAGGCTAGTGCAAATAATGCAACAGAATAGGAGACAGTGTAGATGATCGTAATATACAGATAAGCTTGGTCCACACTAAAGTTTCCATCTTCGTACTTTCCTTTTGAATATAATATGAAGGTGATGACGACCAATATTGGCTTAAGAATGACAAACTGCAAGCAGCCCTGCTTGCACCTCCTTATAAATCTCCTGTGAGGTAGTGACTTAGTAAGAAAAGCAATTGAGTACAATGTAACAATGATGTTAATGAAAAGTAGCAAACAGATAGTGAATGCTGGATTATTGGCTCACCCATCAAGAGGGATAGCAGGAATACAGCATGTCATCAATAACCATGATGGCTTTAGAACACGACCATTCAGACTCAATACCACAGCACCAGCACCTCCCACCCATTCCAAGCAGAGCGATAGGAAATTGTAGATAACCCAGGCATCATAGCTGGCAAAATTAAAAGATGCCACAATGAAGATTTCTGGATGGGAACGGAAAAGTCGTTTTACCTAATGTATTTTCAGTAGCTTTACCTCCCAAACATCTTAAAATGGAAAAGAAATATCTATATATCAGGTGAAGAATTAATGAGAAATGCTGAACTTACATCTCACGGGTTGAATTAAAGTAGATAGACTTATGGGGCAGTAGGAGAGATAGGAAGGACATGGATGCGTATACCTGCAAAAAAGGGAGCAGCTCAATACGACGAAAGAAATGTATCATATCATGTAATGTTCAGAGCATGTGAACAAGATGTAGTCACCCAAAGAACTACACATCATGTTTTCGAAGTGCGTCATCAGCTTTAGTACATTGGGGAAACTACTTGTAACTTTTTTTGTGGCATGCCCAAATGTTGGTGGCACTGGCACAAGTGCAAGCTCAAACTCGAGAAGCAAAAGGTGAAGCAAATAAGGACGGGGCAGCCTTTTGTTTTAGTGATGAGAATTAACCTTAGGTCGAAGTCATAGGCTGTTATGCTCCGTGGATCGACTTGAGATTCAATTAGGCAATACACCCTAAATAAGATGGTTGGTTAGAACATCGAAGGTGGTCTTGTTGTGAGACTAAATCTAAATTGGAGGAGAATATAATCGAATCGAATATTTTATCTTTGAAAGCAAAAGCAGCAGCAGCAGCAAGATCTCAGATAGGGTGGGAGCAAGAAGCAAGAGGAAGATATGGATGCACTATAGGCACGCACGCACGGGGATCATGAAGAGGATGCGGACGATGAATCGCTGGTAGACGGGCTCGGTGTAGTTGCGGAGGTGCTTGTAGATGTGCCGCAGCGACAACCCCGTCGCCGCCGCCGCGCTTAAAGCCGCCACCGCAACGCATGCCGCCCGCCTCCACGCCATCATCATCATCTCTTCTTCTCCTCCTATTCTGCTTCTTCTTGCCGTCTCAGATTGATAGATTTTCTGTCCCTTCCCTTCTCTGTAGAAATCGATTTGCTTAATTGACGTTTCTTCTTCTTTTTTGAGGACGGATTGGATTGAATTGAGTGGGTTGGAAAGGTGGTGGCGGTGGTGGTAGCCAAGGTCGGAGGAGCAGCTGATTCTTGATTGGGGAAAGAAAGGTCTGTGCTTGCTTGCTTGTTTGTTGCTTGTTAGGTAACTCGTCTGTTCAGCTGTTTCCTTCCGGAGATTAGGACCAGCTAGCTAGTTGGATTTTCTAATGCAATAAGAATTTTGGAGTTTTTTTTTTTTGGCGATTACAGGGTACACACCTTAGCACCATCACTGCTGCCGCTTGTAGACCTTGGTGCCACCTTTCGCGACGGACATCCCCAATCCAATGTAGCTTAAATGTAGCTTAGTCCTCCTCTGGACACTTAAAAGCCGATCAATGCCAAATCATACCCCAGCACGTCGAGCCTCGCTTGCACTCGTGGCTCCACCGTCGTGCTCCAGTCGTGACTCATGTTGCGTCTCGACAATATAGGCTGGTGCGAAGGAAGGAGATGGGCGAGGATAGAAAGGACGAGACTCATTAAAAAATAACATCTTGAGAAATCCGCATCTATCGACTAATAGGATCTAAATAACAGTATCCCTTATGCTCAACGCTATAGCCTAGAAAAACACACTCCACAGACTGAGCGGTTAGCTTGGTACGCTCACGAGGTACAAGAACATAGCACATACACCCAAAAAGGTGAAGACTAGAATTGTTGTGGCTACAGACCAAACAGAGAGAGAGATAGTAGTGGAGAGTGATGAAGATAAGTGTAATGGCCTGGGTCCTCCCCATGGCTTACTCACATATATATATACACATGAGGAGTGCTTTTACAGTTATACCCTTACATCTGGTTATCCCCTCTGGGGGCAGTTATGTCATTACACATGGCCTATTCTGGGCCTTATAATCTCCTACCAGGCCTGCTGGGTTTAGGTGGGGGCCACCCCTACGACAAGAATAATCAGCAGTCTTGCCACAGAGACGCTCAACTGGGATCCCACTCTAAAAAGCAAAAGAAGGCTAAATATTGATCAGGAAAGCGACAGTAGACACAACCTCAGCCTGGAAATGTGGTGGAACAACAAAAGCATGCATAAAAACACGGGCTGTCTCAAGAAAATGATGATGTTTTTGTTCAGCCACACCATTCTGGGCATGGGCACCAAAGTTGCAAAAACTGAGAGAGAGTGCCCTGCTTGGCAAGAAAACCACGAAAGACTCCTGACAAGTACTCCCCAGTGGATTCAGCACAAAAACACATGAATAGGAAAATCAAACTGAATACGGATTATAGTGGCAAATTCTTGTAGATGGATAGAACCTCACTACGAAATGATATAAAGTATATCTATGTGTGCCGAGAAAAATCATCAATAAAAATTATATAATATCGATGACCTCCTTTCAAAATGAAAGAAGCCGAACCTCATACATCAAAATGAACAAGATCAAAAGGACGCTAATGACACTAACTCACTAGAAGGATAGAGGGGTTGAAGCTATTTGCTAAGCTTACAACCCTAACAATCTAGAGAATCATCACCAGACACAAACCCTAAAAGACCACGATGAGCTAATGAAGACAGACGTGACCCATAAAGATGTCCCAAACGATGATGCCACTAAGCAAAAGATATAGTGGAGAACGCAGTAGATGCGGAGGCAGTGGTAGAGACAACAAGACTAGCAGAGGCAACAGAAGGAAGATGAAGGCGGTCAAGCTCTTAGAGATGTCGTGAGTTACAGCGGCGAGGGCCAGTACTAACCAGAGTCCCCGTGCGACAATCCTAAACACATCAAGAATCAGAATCGAGAATAACATGACAATCATGATCAATGAGCTGACCAACAAGTATGAGCTGCCTGGTTAGTTTTGGAACATGAGAAACAGCAGGAACATGAAAAGAGGAATTGGAAAGAGTGCATCGTCTTGTAACAGAAAGAGAGATACCACCTGCTATCTGAACAGTGATAGAAGCAACTAAAGGACTAATGGAAGTGAGACTGGTGAAATCAGATGTCATATGAAAGAAAGCATTAGAGTCAAGGATCCACGGTATTATATCTGAGGAAGGAGAAGTAGAAGGTGGTCTCTCACTAGAAGATTTGTAGCAGAACCGGATGGTGCAAAAGCTGACATGCGACGCAGTAGTATGAGAATCTCCTGAGTGTCAAAAGCACTAGAGCTCCTCTATGAGGACGAACCTCCAATGCCCTTCGGAGAACGGCCACTTCAACGTAAATCCTTATTCTTTCTATAGCAAAACTACTCCACGGGTCTATCCTTGTTGCGGTAGGTGTAGTGGAGTCCCCTACCAATAGCAGCTGTCACTGGCAGAGGCACCACTGGTAAAGGAGTAGCTAAAGGCGTAGCGTGTGTAGAAGCTAGAGAAGTTGCAAAAAACAAAAGAAACGATGGTGAAGACAGCAGACCTGCACCATGAAAGCGAATCTCCTCAGCACGAACAGCTACAAGAGCCTCCAACAGAGTCACATGAGGGCGGCGAGACAGCAACTGAGCACAAGTCTACTCATACTCAACCTAGAGACGTGTCAAGAAGTCATAGATATGACTAAAATCTAGGTGAGACCGCTGATGTTGATAACACTGACAAGTATGGCAAACATCTGATCCTAAAGAGTCAATCTGACGTCACACCACAGACAACTAGACATAGAACTTGTCCACAATGGCATCTTCGTACTGCAATGACTATTCCTAACGCATAACAACAAGATACAAGAAATCACCAGATGGGTCATAGTGGTTGCGTAGATGCACCCATATTACCTTGCTGAAGCCAAACCAACCACATCTCTCGTGAGATGCACCTCTGTGCTAGCAACTAGAATAGCAAAGACACGGGCATCATCATCGGTCCATGTCTTATAGGTAGCACATTAAGTCTGAAAAGTCTTCATGTTATTCTCAAAAGCATCAGATGCCTCCTTACGAGCGTCTTCGAAAGCATTTTTTTGGTAGCACGGGCTCAACAGGTGGAACAGGCGAGGTGTACAAAGCAACTCATCGGTGAGAAACCCCTAAAGGTGCTGACCATGCATGTGGAGGTGCATGCGCTAAAACTAGTCCCGATAGTTGAGATTATCAAAGATCATCGGGTGGCAAGAAAAAGAAACGGTGCCCGAAGGACGATATTTCTCTTTCTTCCTTTCTTTTTTCTTTTTCGTTCTTTTCTTTCTTCTTTTTTTAGGAAAGCTAATAAAAAATAAAACAGAGATTGCTTTCCATTTAGAAGACGCTTTCTACGGCTCGTTAGAGGGCCTGTTCTTTTTGGCTGCGGCTTGTGGCAGTTGGCTGCGGCTTGTAACTTTTGGGCTGTTTGTACGAAAGATTACAGAGTAACAGAAATTCATGTGCGGTTTTTACCGATATAAATAAAGTCAGTAAAGTATATACTACAATTAACTAGTAGACCCTATCTTACAAAAATACTCTGTTTAAAAGTTAGTTACTGTAGACAAGCCGAAAAGCAGCTTTTAGAAACTGAAAAGAACAGGGCCAGAAACTGATACCTTGGCGACCGACGTCAGTGGCGGCGACAGAGGTGGCAGCAACAACGGCGATGGAGGAGAGGTGGCGGTGACCCGATCCAGTGGCTCTAGAGGCGGCGATGGTCTCGGGTGGTGGCTGCACCGGCTCAGCGACGCAGAGGGCGAGGTGGCGGCAATCCCGGGTGGTGCTACCTCTGCTGGGTGGTGGCATAGTCAGCGGAGGTCGTCTCGACGGCGTCCTCGGGCGACATCCTTGGGCGAGGCGTCCACTCTGAATCAAGGCGGCGCCAAGCGACTCCAGATCGAGGCGGCCACAGGCGGAAGACAGTGATTCTAGATCGAGGCGGCGGTGGAAAAACCAAGCGGCAGCATCGGCTGGAGAGCCAGCGGTGACGGCTGGACGGCGAC
>CM029651.1:16142690-16207870 GCA_017311315.1 Dendrocalamus latiflorus | reverse complement strand
GAGTGCGGTGGAGAGTGGCAAACCCAGGATCAAGATTTGGGAGGCTAATAGGACTTACTGACCAGTTTGCCGAATGCTGAGTTGCTAGCCTACAGTAGCCTGCTGCATTGCTGGTGAGAGATAGAAAAACGCTATTGTAGCTATTACAGGCTATCTTGAAAACTCTGATATACGTAATAATTTTGCCGAAGGAGGGCAGCGGTGCTAACTCCATGGTGTGGAGGAGAAAACGACGATCGTCACGCCGCGTACTTGAAGCTCATGCTCGACCCTTGTAGAGTTGTAGACTTGTAGACACGAGAGGGAGAGAGGCTCCACACTCAGAGCGAAGATGTCGTTGTGGCTTGTAATCACTGCTACAAATATAATCTTCTTCATCATGCAAAGGCTTTTTAAGCCCGACAAGGTTATTCATATGGCTAGCGTGGAGCTGTGGGGGTGGGGGAGGTACATATAGCCGGCCAGCGGTAGGGGGGCTGGCGCCCCACCTGACCCACTACTGGATCCGCCCCTGGTGGAGACAGTAAAACAAGGTGGTGGCTGGGGAGATGAACCAGCGGGATGAAAACCCTAAGTTTGCTTTCATACATAGCACTTGTATTTATCATAAGACTAGTGGGCAACATATATACAAGAACAGATATTTTGTATATACAGAAAACTTCTTATACAACAGGAAAAATACCTAGCTAATAATACACATCTAACACAATTGATGTGCAATCAAATATTACTTTGTTTGATAGAAACTTATAATACTAGACTTCCTCCTGGATGGAATAACCTAATATGCACAGTGGTTTTGTGCAACATGTATCAGCACACTTTTATCTGATGTCACGAAATTGCTGGGGCTGGCCACATGTTGGGTTATCAATTCAATAGCATATCTAATATGGGTATCAAGTTGTAACTTATCAGCATAACGACCTATAGACTATAGTTCCACACAGTTGTTACAATGCTGATGACTAGTTCTAGACCATTATTTCGAATTCTTCTGAATATATAGCTATGGTACTTGTCAATAAAAAAAATGGAAATGATATTGGTATATACCAGCCTGTAGGGCAACCTTTCATCTTCACTTAAAAAGAGCAATTAGCACCTATATATCACGGTGTTCACACCTTTTAGCGTATCACCAGAATTGCATAAATTTCGGTTTCATTTTTTGATGAAGTCATGCCAATGTGAGAAGTGTTGATGTTGAGAGCGTACTGTAGCGGTTTTATTGATCACTAGTAGTGTGCCCATGCTAACGCTACGGTAAAATACAAAACAAGATAAAATTTGTAAAAAATAAAACGAACAATCAGATTCATTAATATTCACGTCTCATATATTGTATAACCAAATATTTTTGTTACATAATGAATGCCACATAACGACTGATCTTTTGAGGAGGCGACAACATCATTGGACTCACCCACTGACGACTTTCTCCATCTCCACATTGTTTAAACTTGAGGCTACAAAGAAAACAAACATTTTTGTCACATAAAGAAATATGAAACACAATTTGCTGGAAGCATAGAGCAACGGAGCTTATTGTGCAATCAATTTGGCACCAACAGAATAATTGTGCACCAGAGTATAAACATGATCAATCAGAGTCCTAACCCAGTCAGATAAATGAATTGATCCGAATGCTTTACACTTCAGGTTAAACCACGGATGAGATTATCCAATATATACTGAAGATTGATAAGTTTTTACCATCCAAAAGCTACCAATTACTGTACGCTGGTTTGCCACCTGTGCTGAACAGTGTATTGACTATTAATCATTACATGTATGTGTAACTTCGATAAGTCATATGAGATTAATTTTGGCTCAAATTTGCAATAAGTACAAATAACAAATATTAAACCAAGATCTACGTTTGTTCCAAAAAAATCAATCAACTTGAAATCGTCAAACAAATAAGACATTTGTTGTAGATGCAAACTAAATTTACATTTTTAATAACCTGGTATAGGTATGTTGTTGTTGGTATAGGTATGTTATGTATGTACGCACTACACACATACACACAGCTAACAAATACACCAGATATCCCTTTTTGGATCCATAGTACAATACGATAAATGTAGTAATATCGTCTATAATTCACAAAGTTAAGTATAATTATGTTTCCTGTAGTGATAATTTACATGGTGCTAAGAAAACACTTGCAAAATTACTTAGGAGCTCTACTGTCATGCCATATCACAGGCTAGTAACCATATCATGCAAACTTAAGCTACCTTGATCTGAATTGATCAGAAGCATGAAGCAAACAGTATTACCCAAAAGCAAAACAATCCATGTTCAAACAACATTGTAATCGCACTAATAAGAGTATATGATACAAAGTAAAAACAACAATTACAGTTCCATGCAAACATATATAGATAACGATAGGACACTAAAAATACCTCACTAATGAAGCTTAATCCATAGTTGCATCTTACCACAGCCATATCCTTCTCCATTTTTTCTATGGAGTTCAATTCTAAGGCTAGTGGCGTACTGTACTGAGCTCCCAAAGCCACAGACCACATTCACAATGCTATGATCCAATCCCCACAAACAAATTGACAAACAGGTACAATTAAATCTGATTCGGTGAGAAACTCCTAAATCAAAGCGAGAAGCTGACCTTGGAGGCGTAGGCCTCGGCCTCCGACAGAGCCCTCCCGAGCTCCCCCGCTGCACGCGCATCCGCACACCTCTCTGCAACAGGGCAACTACAGCGCGTCAGTTGGATTCGATCTGCTCGTCGCAGAAGCTGAGGCGGCGCGGTATGGCACAATTCCCCACCTTGTCCACCAAACCAACTCTACACCCGGGGGTGGGCTTCCACCGGGGGCGGCGCTGCTGTCCAGATTCCAAATCTCTCTATTGCTCTTTGTTGGTAAATATATGATTGTTCCAGCAGCAAAAATCCAGGGAAATTATTAAAATAAGCAAGGCAATTAGATGACAAAATTTTGAAAAATCACCTATTGAACACATCAGTATGTTATTATTTCAAACACTCCATAGATGCCTTTGTTTATAATTATATTCATGTAGTGGATATAAAAACACAGGTTATGACTCAACTTTGATCTACTATAGTACATTATTACATGATCAAAATATTAATCTTCTAGGCTTTATATTTTTCGCAATTTTTTATTGAACAGCATGATACATCATACATGCGCTTACATGAGAATTGAGAGGCGTGGCAGCTAGAACAGACCAACATGAGATATGTTCAAATTAATCCAGTACAAGTATAGACTCTATGTATGTTTTTGCCCTAAAATCAATCTGAAACTGCCATGAACTGAGGACCTTAATCCATTATTTTCTGAATTCTAAAGATTTGAGACGAATAATAACCCTTGTTAGCTTTGAATCTGAATATGTACTTGCACATATTGTTGGCCAAGTCATGCTAGTTTCCAAATGTATACTGTCACAGCTGTCAGGAGTCAATATTGGAATGTTGGGTAAGAAAAACGCAGTAAAGAAATTAAACCATAAACAAGTGCACAACAAAAGAGTGCGCTATGATGTAGGCATCCACACAGACTCGTTTTTGTGTTCAAATAGTTCAGTTTGAGCAGAGCATTACTTTTTGAAGTTTCAAATACCATGAAATTTTATTATGAGTGCGACTGCCATAATAGTGTGTCAATCGCAAAAGAAATAGCCTTGGGGATGAAGCCATTACATTATACAAAAAATAATACTGCATGCGTAGAACATACCTACTCCCAGGAACATCAATAAGCATACTTTGCTTTGCCATGGCTGTCTGAAGTTAACGAATCTTGTAGAATATCTCTTTGCCTTCAGTGAAACTGCTTCCGAAAGAAGCCCTTGATATGAGATCAGCCAAAAAGTTTCTCAAGAACTCATCAACAATAATGCCTGCACTGCCTCCTTCGCTCTCTAACTTTGTTTTCCCATAAATTCAACATTGACATTGCAGCCTCCACCATCAAATTCAGCATTCGCTGTGGATATTTTCCACACTTAATTTTAGTCCAATGCTCCATGCAGGTAGTACTTCCAGCAAATATTATTATTGGACAGCTTCGTGAAACAATACAAGGTGTCTGAAGCATTTTTTTAAACAAGGGTGTCTGAAGAATTCTATCATTGAAATGAACTCATTGTGAAGGTTTGATTACCTTAACATTGTCCATGAAGAATTCAGGTGCAATAACCTTTCTTTGGTGTACCTATAGGTCACCATTCGACGTCAAACTTCCCATACCAAGAGGAGCTACACGCTCTTTCTGCAAGTATCAAGGCTTCCCAAGATCCAAAAACTTGCAATTGGCCAGCTCCTACACCATGTCTGGATCTGTTACATTTAGAGCTTGTATGCTTCCGGTGGCATACAAGTAGATGGAACCTAACACAAAATAAAAATTTACATGAACCTGTGAGCTTTAAATATGAAAAGCAAAAGACATATTTCCATGTCATGAGATCAAACCCTGTTGTCTAATCAAGGTTCATAACAGTAAAAAGTGCCAGAAAACTGTTTAGCCCACAGTTGTCATTGAGAGAACAAAATTGAAAAGGGTAAACTTGGTGCCAGGAACACCTACATCCATGGTCCATAACAAATATGTCCCCATATATAAAAGTAACTAAAAATTAATAACCTAAACAATGAAACTACAGTCACCTCTCAACTATTCCAAAATCGAGGACATCATGTGGCTCATCATATTTGCTCACTCCTAGTTCAGTTTTTTCGTATGAGTTATAAAATATTTGATTGGACAATTGGTAGCCTCATCAACTTTGCTGAACTCCCTAGCTCAGTTTTTGATTAGATAATATGCACACTCATACAATTTTTAGTAACTCCCTAGTTCAATTATTACTTATGGCTCATTTGATTGGACAATAAGCATCCCACCTCTCTGCTTCCACATCTTGAGCGATTAGTTGCAGTAGATCTGCATGATCCTGATAGGAAAGAAACAAAAAAAATCAGTGCGGGTTTTTAGCAAAGAAACGCGCAGGCTGCAGATTTCTGAAACAAGTACCCATCAAATCATACAAGGTCACTGCCGTATCAAGCTACAATTGCGCGAGCTTTATAGAAGAAGCGCTCCAATAGCTCATTCATAATCCATGGAGAGGCTAGTATAATCAAAACTTCAAAAGGCAAAAACTTTTTTACCACAGGACATATTCAAAAGGCTAGTAGAATCAATGCGCCGCCTCCTAGACCAACCAAAGAAACACGGCACGGAACCAAGCAGTCAAAATGGATCGGAGGAAATCAGGCAATGCGACAGTCATTTTTACTGAACTTTCCGATCAAAAGCGGTGAGCTTTAGAAAAGTAAACTCCTCGAGCGACCAAACGAGCACACTGGACAAGTCAAATTCGATCGAGTTCACACTCTTCAGCCATTCGATTGCATCAAATTCTCGTGCTGAAGAATCAACGAACACGACGGAGACGTGATTTTTTTTCGACCCCAACCACCAAATTCAACCCGTCCAGAAGCCAAACGGGCACGAAGCAGCTCAGAATCTAAGGAACACGCGAGCTTATTAAGATCGACGCGAGGTAGTTGCAAGGCTCACCTTCTCGAGCTGGCCGTCGAGCGGCGGAATCTTGCTCTTGGGGACGCGGATGGCGGGGAGGGCGACGAGATCCGGGTCCTCGACGGACTCGAGGCAGTCGGGGCCGGCGAAGGTCAAGGAAGATGACCCCTCCGACGATGACGAGAGGGCGGGCTCGGAGGAGGCGGGGCCGCGGCCCGCGGCGGCAGAACCATCTGCGGACGCCATCGACGATCGCTGCTCCCCCTTCCCCGGCCATGGTGCCGCTCGGCGACGCCAAGCGGCATTGGACGCTGTCCTGTCGCAGGGGGCGTGTGCTCCGCCCGAGGGGGGTGTTCCGGCCGGCGAGGAGCTCGGGCGGCCGCCCGGCCTCGCCCGAAGGGCAGGTCCGCCCCTGCGGCCCTGCCCATACACGCAAACCCTAACATGTCAGATCAGGTCCCTCAACCACGAACCCTAGCAAGAAAGACTAACAGCGAGTAGCATCAACAGCACGCACTTCTTGACGACGTCGGCGGAGGCGTTGGCGGCGGCGCCGTCGATGGCGTTCTCCACCTCCTCCTCGTAGTCGACGAGATCCTCCTCGTACACCTCGTTGTCCTTGGCCTCTCCCATCCTGGCTGCGCCGACAAACATCACAAGAGCGCGCGTATTAAGCAACGAAGAACACGAACCCACAAGAATCCAACCACGTTTTCATCGCATCATCAACCGCAAAGAACTCACCTCTCAAGATCGCAGAGACGGAGGAGGCAGCAAGAACCGGGGGATTCGGAGCGGAGGCGGCTGCAAAGAGAGAAATCAAGAGCAGGCGGCGGGGAGTAGGGATCTTGGATTCGGGATCTAGGGTTGGGGTACTTGGGATGGTGGATACGAGTGCGAGTGCGAGTCGAGGGGGAAGAGGACGACGAGATGCGGCGCTTGAGCGTGTGCGTGGGCGTCGGGGTGGGTTCCAGGTTCAATGATGTGCATGATCCAAATAATTTTGGCCTTTGGATTTTCAATGAGTAAGAGAAGAAGACTTGAGGAGAGATCCAGACCATTCATTTGTATGAAGTTGGAACCCTTTGGTACACAAATCTGGGTGGACTTAGATTAGGCATGACTGTGGGGGTGGTTGAGAGGGTGGATTTAGTAAAGAAAATTTTGGTGTATTATAGAGTAGGGTAGATATATCCTCCCCTTAGATGGAAATTCAGGATTTACCCTCCTGGTCCACGCATCAGTGACTTATGATGACCCCACGTGTCATTAGGGTATATGATCCAATCCCCCTAAGGTGGTGGTGCCTTAAGAAAGTAGTAACAAATTAAGCGAATACATCCGGGTGAATTCGAGTTGGTTGTATTAGGTGGTGGCTTGATTTGCATTCGAGTGAATTGAGAAATGCATGGGACGAAATGTAACAAGAGAATACGTCCGCCTAGAGTAGAGTAGAGTAGGGTTGGGTTGGGTTGGGATGAACGGACCTACCCACCCAGGTGAAGCCGTCGTGCTCCGCCGCCGGCCGGCCGTGGGAGTCGAGTCGGAGCAGCGGCATCTCGATGGGGTCGGGGTTGACGGTTGGATGGAAGGAACCAATCCAACGGCTGGGGCGAGTCAGTAAGAGTGGAGAGGAGCCCATTCGATTCCGAGTCCCATCGATCCGATCGATCGGCATAAATCACATCGGCCGGAGCGGGGAGAGAGAGGCGATGGCCATGGCGGCGGCGGCGGCTGCTCCGAGTCGGAGTCGGTGCCGGTGAGTAGTTGCGGGTCCAGCCCGAGCCCGAGTCTCCCTCCATCCCTCCCTCGCAGTCTCACGCCGCCACCGAGCTCCTCCGCCACCTTCAGCTTCCTTGCTCGTCCCTCCGGTCGCCCAGTCCACCGACTCTCCCCTCCAGCAAGGCGGCAAGGAAGGATGAGGGCGAAAGGCGGATGCTAGCTAGGCTAGGCTAGGGTTTACTCCTCCCATCCGCTAAGCTACCTAGGAAAGGTAAGGCACTTGTTAATTCCTCATTCATTTAAACTTGATAATTTCTCCACTGCCGCCGATTCATTCCGCTTTCCGGCGGGATATGACATGCAATCCAAAATCAATTAGTTACTAATCCCCTTCCCTTGTTACATCGTTTTACTTTGCTGCTGTGATTTGCTTTGGCTTCTTATGCTGCAAAATACGAACTCCACCAGGGATGGAAATGGAATGGAGAGGGGGCGGCTGTGGCTCTCTTTAATCTAATTGATTCTTATCTAACATGAACCTACACGTGACCAGTCCACAATCTTCTTCTAAAACTCCGCTAATTCCTTCATAAACATTGCAAAATTTGTATCTCTCCCTCTACTAGTCACTAGTGATATATTTTGCTCTGCCTTTCCTTCCTTTATGCAGAAACAGTTGGGCCGGCAAAGTAGAAATACAACAACTAAACAACACGTAGAGTACTACTACTACTAGTTGTACAATGAGGGAGAGTGCACAGCCCACTGCCGCAGGTGCACCACCTCTAGTACTTCCTGGTGCTGGTGCCTCCCCCAGTTCCACCGCCGCCGACCCTGGATGGGAGCACGCTGTTGCTCAGGACCACACCAGGAACAAGGTCAAATGCAACTACTGCCACAAGGTTGTCAGTGGGGGCATCTACAGGCTCAAGCAGCATCTCGCTAGAATCCCTGGGCAGGTCACACACTGCACACAGGCCCCTGAGGATGTCGTCCGCAACATGAAACACAACCTCCAGGCAGTCCGAAGGCGCCGCCATATGCAGTCAGGGGATCATGCATCTCGTCATTCCAATGACAACATAAATGACAATGGCAACGGCAATGGTAATGATTTGGAGGCTTTCCGGCAAAACAGGAGGCCTGCATGCCAAGGTGATTGCCTCACCATGGTTCCCAGCGGCCCCACTCTCCGTTCTCTAGGCCTTGTTGATCCTGGTTGGGAACATGGAGTTGCTCTTGGCAACACCAAGCACAAGGTCAAGTGCAATTACTGTCACAAGGTTGTCAGTGGAGGCGTCAACCGTTTCAAACAGCACCTCGCCAGAATCCCTGGGGAAGTTGCGCCTTGCCTCTCTGCACCACATGAGGTGTATCTCAACATGAAGGAAAACATGAAGTGGCATCAGAACAGTAGAAAACAAAGGATGGCAACTAAACAACTAGCCGAGCTCTACATGGCTGCTTCTGACAACCAGGAGGTGCAAGGTGCAAATCGGCGCAGCAAGAGAAGGCACTTGCCCAGTGAAGGAGATGTTTCTTGCAGTAGGCCTTCAAAGAAAAGCAGCACATCGAAGTTTCAACCACCTAAGTCAGCTGGTACTGGTGCACATACAAACGGGGCACAAATGAACTTGGGTCCCCTCTTTGCCGTTGCCAAGAAGCAGAAGAGAAGCCTACCTGCTTACAACAAGCAGCTGAAACAGCAGGGAGTGACCGATAAGAAGAAGGGCAACAAAGATGTGAGCTCAGCCATCTGCAAGTTCTTCTGCTTTGCTGGCATACCTTTTGAATTAGCGGATTCTTCGTACTTCCACAACATGTTGGATCTTGTAGCGGTGCATGGTCCTGGACTCAAAGGCTCTGCAAGCAAATCGCTCACTGCTCGGTATCTCCAGGATGAAGTAAAAGCGACCGCAAAGTATCAGTCAGAGATTAGGGCCACTTGGTGTAGTACTGGTTGTAGCATCATAGCTGACAGCTGGAAGAACTTGGAGGAGAAGAGTATGATTAACTTCTTGGTATCTTGCCCAAGAGGAGCGTACTTCATTTCATCCATTGATGCATCAGACGCTGTAAATGATGCCACATGTCTCTTTAAGTTGATGGATGAAGTTGTAGATGCAGTTGGTGAGGAAAATGTTGTCCAGGTACCATATGATTTTTCCTTCTCTTTTTCTAATATTTTTTTACAGCAGTATCCATGACTTCATTGATAAAAGTTCCATGTTGAATTGTTGCAACTCTTGCTTCTCCTACTGTTGCTGCTTTCCAGGTCATCACCGAAAACTCCGAATGTTTCAGAGCTGCTGGGAAGATGCTAGAGGAGAAAAGACAGAGTTTATTTTGGACGCCTGCTGCCACAGATTGCATTGATCAAATCCTTGTGGATTTTATGGAGATAGAAATAGTAAAAGAGTGCACTGTACAAGGGCAAATTGTTACTAGGTACATCCATAATAGCTCCTGGTTATTGGACCACATGAAGAAAGAATTCACGAAAGGAAAGGATCTCATAGAGCCGTCCACAAGCAAGGCGGCAACTACATTCCTCACACTGCAAAGTTTGGTGCAGCATAGAGCTGCTCTTCAGAAACTTTTCCAGTCAGACAAGTGGCGCATGTCTGAAATGTACAAATCATGTTTATGCAAAGCGGTTGAAAGGATTGTCTTTGACACTGCATTCTGGGAGAAGATGCTTCACGTGAAAAGATCTGTGGAACCTTTTCTGCAAATTTTGAAGAAATTAGACAGCAGTGGTAACTTGTCAATGCCATTTCTTTACAGTGATATGTATCAAGCCAACCTATCAGTTAGAACAGTTAATGATGATGACGCGACATTTTATGGACCATTTGTGGAAGTGATAGACAGGCACTGGGCCACTCTTTTCAATCATCCTTTGTATGTCGCAGCATATTTCTTGAATCCGGCCTGTCGGTACCAGCCAGATTTCAACACGGTATGCATACTATGGTTAATATTTGATATTTGACAATTGACAATGTGATGCTGTCTTTGATTATAAGGTCTTGTTTTTCTGAATTTTGTAGTCTCCAGAGGTTATCCGGGGTTTGAACAAATGCATATCGCGGATCGAATCAGATAACAGGAAGAGAATTTCTGCTACAGCACAGGTACGAAGCACACTCATTTATAGCTTTTTTTTATGTAATGTATGCTCTTGCATCATTTCTTGTCAGTTGGATGATCTTTCTTTATCTTCTTTCTCCAAGATATCGGAGTTTGTCTATGCAAAAGCTGACTTCGGCACAGAACTAGCCTTGAGTACAAGAATGGATCTTCACCCAGGTGATATAATAATAATGACCGTAGAAAGAAAGAAAGAATAGAAGCTGCAATTTCCCATTAAACACAAGGACTGATTTCTGTTTACCTTGAACCGTTAGCTGTTTGGTGGCAACAGCACGGAATTGGATGCCTTGAACTGCAAAGTATCGCCATCCGGATACTGAGCCAGAGTTGTACAACTCATGGTTGCGAGCACTGCTGGAGTACTTTTGATCTGATTGACAACACAAGACGGAACCATTTGTTTCACCAGAGACAGTTGGATTATGTTTCCGCGCACTATAACCTGCGTCTTCAGGAGAGGCAATCAAAGAAAAATGGTGACAGTTCTGTGCCACACAACATCCAGATGCTTGAGAATGTGTTGGGAGACTGGATCGCGGAACCTGGGTTTGTGGTATGATATTGAGCTCACCTTCGCTAATGGTTTTCCTATGCATCTGACTGATCTGGACTGCTTACTGGATGCAGGATGGTCAGCAGGATGAGGCAGTGCTATCGAATGAGGATGAAATGAATGGAAATGAAGATCCGGATAAAGCACTAGGACCGTCCAATGAAAACATGACCACACTGCTTAAGCTAGTCGAAGAGGTTAATCATTTGGATTCGGTGCTTGGTGACGATGATGACAAAGATGGTGACAAAAATACTTCGGTCGACGACGAATGTTAGGTACAGTTAGAACGTTGGTGTCAGCAGGATGACGCAATGCTATCGGCAGAAATGCAGTAGAGGCTAAAATAGGTGGTCCGATTGTTTACCCCAAAGAGTTGGGTGCTAACTGTTGTTTTGCTTTATGCTATTGTGGTTGAGATGGCTCGTGGCTTCCAAATTCCAATCCTTAAAAAGAGTTAGGTGTTAACGATTTTCGTGAATTGGGAGATGTTTCCTGCACTAACAAGATTTTGCACGTACGGCTTCAAGACTGAACCACACGACTAAATTGGGCAAAATATAATAAGTTGCAAGAGCAGAAGTGCACATAATCAACGCTTCTTTATGTACACATAGAAACCGTCGCATTAGAACATGTTGTTTTCAGTCATACAAGAGAGAAGCCGTCGCATTGGAACATCTACCGACCAATACATCAGGCAAGCCCTAGTTCCTAGTTCCTACTAGCATACAACTTGGCCTAATCATCAACTGCAAAGATGTGTAGCCGGTCACGTAACCAGCCTAGGCCATCGTACATGCAAGGGCACAACTGCTGGGCTGGCAACTCTCTAGCTCTTTACATCACCTGCAATCTCTCCATATAAAAAAAATTCTGGAGCAGCTCCTTTCTTCAAAACATTCCATGCATGTACGCCGTTGCAAGCAAGGAGAAGAAAGCTGCCCAGGACCAGCAGGAGGGGGAGATTGAGCGCCAGCCATTGCCGGTGTTGGCCACTCCTGGGATGTCCGACCCAAAGACGGATGATCCAGAAGAGCCTGAGCCACTCGCGTTCAGCACTGATGATCCCGAATCGGGACCAGATGTAGTAACAGGGTTAGTGGATGGTGTGGTTGGAGTAGCGGTCGCAGGATTGTACTCAGCAGGAGAGCTACAAAGATGAAATAGTTCACATACGCATCATTGGCATAAACACAAGAGTTTCATGTTATCAGAATGCAAATAGTTTTCACCTTGATGGTGAAGACATGGATGATGCCAAGACACAGCTTCCTGAGCCTGCAAAGAAGAGATACACACATGAGATTTCAGACACCACAATGAAAATCCTTGAACTGGTCAAGAAGGAGAAAAGAGAAGGTCGTTCTTACTCGGATTAGCATTGACAAGCATTGCCGTCCCCCCAAACTCGCAGCTGGAGGGTGCAGGGTTCCTCTGGTAATAGCTGTTGAAAGCGTAGGATGCATGGGCTTCCAGGGTATTTGGATAATAGCAGCTCCCTGATGGCTGTATTGGTGAGCAATCTGCTCCTCCAATGCCGCACGCGTAGTCCAGCGCGTTTTGGAGCGCAGTTTCCATCGAGCCAGACTTGGCCACACACCAGGCTTGCTGCCCTGACACAACTGGTGCTGTGACTGGAGTGGTGATTGGAGCAGGAGGTGGTGTGCTGACAGCAGGTGTTATTGGGTTTGTCGTTGGGTTGGTCAATGGTACCGATGGAGGGAATGTTGAAGGGGTGGTAACAGGATTGGTGACTGGTGCAGTTGGTGCGGAGGTTGAAGGTGTTGGCAGTGGGTATGTCACAGGCACCGGCGTGGTTGAAGGGTTGATTGAGGGGGCTGTGATGGGTGTGGGCAGAGGGTTCAAGGAAGGGACTGTGATGGTAGGGTTTGTGGAAGGCACAGTGATGATTGTTGGTGCTGGATTCGTAGAGGGGACTGTGATCGGCATTGTCGGGTTGCTCACCTGAGCTGGATTTGAGTCATCGTGGACAGTTGGTTTGCCTGCTCCAGCAACAATTATTCATAGATGATGGTCAGCAATCCAATGCAAACTGTTATGTCCTGACAGAGCTCAGCTCAGCTCAGCACAGCACAGATATAGTACTAACTAGCCAATCAAGCATATGACATGCATAGACCAAGAGAACCTATGAAACCATACAGAGGTGAGATGCACTTGCAGCCTTGTAGAAAGAAAAGAAATGAAATGTTGGGTATGACTTTGGTCTAATCTGATAATACAGGAAGGACTTAGATGTATTCCATGCCTCCATGCAGAGTTACATGGCACCATATAATTGGTAGATGGGAAGTTCAATTTTTTAGCTTTTACAAATTCCTTAGCTTGAAACTAAAAAACAGACTGTCCAATTCTGCATCTGTTTGCGCCACTGCGACCATGACGAGTGCAATTATTCAAAACCAATATCAGATATCCTTTAGGAAACATGCATATGCACAAGCTCTAAAGCCATATGTATATAGGCCACATCAATATTTGCATACCAAGCATCAGTATAGTTAAAAAATGGCTTGTGCTCCTTGCCCCCAATGGTAGCGTATTGCTAAGCAATTAATCATCATCGAATTTAGCGCACGATTAGACATTCATAATAATGTGTTCATATATATTTAGAATAATTTATTTATTTATGTTAGAATTTGTTATCACTCCATAAATATGTTACAAATATCTATGCTTCGTCTATATGGTACATAAACCATTGCACCAGGATCAAAAACAGAGAATTTTTATTAGTGATTAAAAATAATTTGAACACTATATGTAACTGTTTACCCACCATTTACAGTTAAGTACATTATTAGTTAGCTTTAATTAATATGATAGTTTTACACCATTTCTAAGCATCAACGGTGCACCCAAACCTAAATTTTCTGGATCCGGCATTGGACATCAGAGATGTCAGTATGCTGTCCCCTGTCCCCAAACAAGAATCGCGCAGGAAGGAAAATTGCTCAGCAAAGTCTTTCCAATCGATCTGAAAGCTACGCTCTACCCAAACCAAATAGGAATCTAAAAGTCACTAGAATGCCACTAATAACTAGTGCTAGCTCCAAACCTGGAGTAAGATTTGCATGGAAATTAAAGGTATGTTGATGAGCTTAAAGAAAAATCTTACTAGTATGCCAAGTAGAAGAGAGAGCCCACTGTCTTAAATGGGGGGAAAGAATAGAGAAGGACGGAGATTATGATCTAATTAAAGACAGAAAATGCACATTTTCCTTGGGCTGAGACCAAAGATCTGGCCTTGTGGAGGACAGCAGCTAATATTATACTGGTACTAGAGTCTACTTCACATTGATGAGCCTGAGCCTCAGCTGAAAGCGGCAATGAGCAAGCAGTTGAAGTGGCACAGACCTGAGCAGCAGGGAAGCTGAAGGGAGAGGAGGCAGGAAGAGACGAGGAGGAAGAAGGGAACCCTCCTCCTGGCCATTGTTGTGTTGTGTTGTTCGATCTTGTTGGGCAAGATCGAAATGTGTTTGTGAGTGGAGGTGGTGGGGATGGGAGTGTGTGTCTGTGATTGGCCGGGGGAACAGGAAAGTGCAGCGCCGGAAGGCAGCCGAAAGCGCGCACACAAACAGAGAGGGACGGGGGAGTGTGCACATAAACCTTTAGGCATTTTTATTAAATCAGCTTCTAAATATCTTTTTTTATAAATTTAGTCTCCTTTGTGAATTTACAGTGCTCAACAGGCACCTACCGAGCTAGCACGATAGATCCACAAAGGAAACTAGATTTATAAAAATAGATGTTTAGAAGCTAGATTTGCATACCAGCCCCATTAAATCGGTAGATACCATACTAAATTCCTCTAGCTCAATAAATACCTGCCAACGGTGATAATCCCACGGAGAAAGCTCCCTATGCTCTCTTCGTACATCACACTTTTTCCTGTGCTCAAAGCCACATACCTCTTGCCTCAAAAGTTATTCACTGGTGTGACTTGGATCGAATCCTTTCCATTGTTTTCCTATTGCACCACGCGATAACCTATCTAATATTCTACCTTCTTAACCCATCGCACATAAGGTCAGGGCACGAATCTACAGTAATTTATGAGTGTTCAGCTGAACATCTAAAATTTTTAGCAAAAAATCTAGTATATACAAGATATAATACATATGTATATATGTAGTTGGGCCAAATTAGCTATATTCACGCCCAAACCAGTGCAGGCCGGCTGTCCTCGCGGTCTGGGCCTAACCCATTTGTGCCTTTGTGCTTTGCGGCCTTGTGCGCCGGTTGCCTGTGGCTAATCCACAATTCTTGCGTTGTGGCAATGCGACTAACCCTAACATTCACCGCTCGGCTCTCCACACCTTAGTCAGTCACTTGGCGTCTCAGTGACTCGGCCTCACCAGGACGACGTGTAACATTCCAAATTCTAAGGTATGAAAAAACAAGAAAAATTTTAAACTTTTTAATTTTTTTGTTTCCTTTGCTCTTTATCGAAGTTTCTTTGAAAATTTTGAATTTCAAAAATCAAAAGTGCATGTAATGCAAATCAAAAATTTAGACCAAGTTATAAAATAAAAAGATTATTAAAAGTTGGCATGAGAAAACTCATGATGGAAACCATCTTAAAAAGGCCACGAGTATAAATTGTGGCACTGAAAATAAGTATTGAAGTAAGTTCTGAAACTATCTAGATCAGATAAGTATAATTAAATTCAATAAGAAGTCTTCTCAGATTTTTCTAGAAATATCAAGAGCAGATAACACACTGAAAATTTACATGTTCATCTGCACTATATAAGGAGTGTTATTTCGGCCACCGCAACCTCCGACCGCTGCGTGCCTCGGGATCTCCGACCGTTCTTGCGCTCGGAATCTCCGACTGCTCTTCGCTCTAATCCTTCGCAATACCTCTCGGACACCGTTTGATCTCCGTTGCTACTCAAACACCGTCCGATGCTCTGAAGCCGCTCAAACGCCATCCGATGCTCTGAAGCTACTCGAACGCCATCCGATACTCCACAGTTACTCGAACGTCGTTCGATCTCCGTTGCTACTTGAACGCCATCCAATTCTCCTCTGCTACTCGAATATCATCCAATACTCTTCGACTTCTCACTCGAAGTCGAACTTCAACTGTCCACCCAGCTTCGTTAGTTGAACTCGAAGCCTTCTGAGTTCTCAGGACTTCTCTATTCTTCAAGTATGACGATGACAATTCGATAATAACATAGCAATAGAATAAAACAAGATCTTTTAGTGGCACTTCAATCGCCGCACCTTTTCTAGGGTAAACTCCCTCTATTTATACTTAGGTTTACAAATTAAAGACGGAAACATCGCCAAATACAAATTGGACTTGGACTCAATTTCTTACTGAAACTAGACTCTGAAACTGAAAACAACTTGAACTCCTGGTTCGATTCCACAACCGCATTGAACCGACTCGTACTCTGCACTTGATGTTTGACAATCAAGTCTAGATTAATTACAACAAGGAGCATTCACAAAGATTTTCATAACCCTTTGAGCTCATCTAATGTGTCTAGCTTTTGATCAAACTTCTCAGCTCTCCTCACCCTTTCTCTCTCCCCCTCTCTGTAACATCCCAAAATTCGGGTGCTCAGAAAATATGAAATTTTAGAAATTGTTTTGCAATTTTTTGGGTGTTCAAGTTCCTTCTGAATTTTTTTACTTTACTTGAAATATTCTGAGTTTCGTGCTATGCAAATTAACAACCTGAGAATAGTCCAAGTGCAAATAATAATCATGACAACCTTGAAATTTTAAAATGGCAAAATAGATCATGACTTAAAATTACCAAAATCTTTAGTTCAAATTCAAATCAATAAAATGAATCCAAAAAGAATATTAGAATATATCCCTAAATAATTAAATCAAAAATCCCTTCTTTTAATTCAATTAGCAAACCAAAACTCCAAAAATTGAATACAAAGCTTAAGTAAAAAGTCAAGATTTAAAGGTCACGCAAAAAATTAACTCAGCAAACCCGAATGCAAATTAAGACTTAAATCTAAAATTTCAAATCTAGCTTCAACAATTTATTCTCTCCTTCATTTTCTTTCTTCCACTACATAGGGGGCCATTTCTTTTCTCTTTCCTTCCTTCTCCCTTCCATTCCCTGTCTACCAGTGGCCCGTCCCGAATCCCTCTCTGCCAGCGAGCTGTCGCTGCAGCCCGCGCCCCCGACGCACGCCTTGGACCAGTGGTCGCTGGCGCCACTCTGCCTGCGTCGCCGTGGCCCCACCGCCGTTCCGTCGCACGCCGCTCCCGCGTCAGCTTCTGCCGCCACCGGTGCCCGTCTACTCCCCATTATTGCCCATCTCCGCCCACACCGAAGACAGCTCCGGTCAACAGCGAGCGTCGACCACAGGGCGCCCGGACGACGGCCCTGCGCGCGCGTCTCTCTTTCTTCCCCACCCCGTAGCGTCATCGGTCAGTCGGCCATTTCCTCCCCTGTAGCCACACCGGGCATTGCGTCACCGCCATGCCTAGCCGCCTGCCCTCCTCGCCGCGCACCCTTTTTCCCTTCTATGAAGCCCCGGCCGAGACGCCCATTCGCACCGCCCAAGCTCCCTCTTCCTCCCCTAGGCTTCAATTGACTCCCTGACCATCCTCCTCGCCGGCGCCCTTCCTCCCCTCCACCGCCGGCCGCCGAGCAAATCCCCCAAGCCGAGCCGCCATTTTCCAATTCCCAGCTCCCACACCTTCCTAGGCACCCCGCGAAGTCAACCGAGCGCTTGGCCGAGCCTCCCCGGGCTTGCAGCTCGCCGGCGACGACCCTTTCCTTGGACCGCCGCCGTGGCACGCTGCCGGCCCTACTCCGGCACCCCCCGTCCGCCGTCGACCCCACCGACAGACTCCTCGTGACACCGGAAACCCATTTTGGGCCACCACCCCGACCCTCCGGCAGCCACCGTCCGCCGCACCACCGAGATTTTCTCGCCTTCGGCCTCCTCTGCATCGGCCTCTGCTACTGCATAGGATAACTGCTACGTGCGCCTTACATGAGCAGGTAACACCTGGTAGCTCAGTTGGTCAGCCCGCACGCTCCTTAGCTAGCCTGGCCGCGCGCGTTCAAGCCTTTGGCTCCGCAGCGCCGGGCTGAGCTTTGGGGTTTTGTTTTTTTTGGGGATGGTTGGTTTTAGCAGCAGCACAGTAGAGTACTAGGTAGGTAACAAGGGAAAATTTGGGGAAAAATTTGTAAAGGCAAAACTTCAGGTGGTGCAGAAAATTGATGGTGTATAGGGGTATTATCATGTGCTAGCAAATTTCATACCTATATGTATATATATATGTATATACATGTCCATAGATGTATATATGTGTGTATATATAATGGATAACCCTTTTTAAATCCTTAGCAACTAAAAAGAAGTTATTAAGTAAAATGAGTTAACCCGTGGTATCCAACAGCCGGCTAAACCTAGCCATCCTCAAATCCGAGGTAAGAATACCGACATCAATATCCCTGTATCATGAACCCTCCTTAGCCTCTGCTTCATCGAATTCCCTTCTACCAATCATCACTTCGTCCCAGCCCAGTGTGACCTCGTCAGTTCCCTGCACCCAACCAACCTTATCTCAAACCACCTGTTTAATTATAATAAAAATTAATCTAGTTCATTTGGGTTTATTTGGATTTATTTGGACTCTTGAGTTATTTGTATTTATTTGGATTCAGTTTCTTAGCACATAATTAGAAATTGGAAGTCGTGAGGAATCAAGGGATCAGGCGAGATCAAGATCAAGGTGAAGATAAAGACCAACGACAAGAAGCTTGAGTGAGTTCAAGACCGCGGTAACCCGCACAAGGCGAGTCAATACTTTGATCATGTTGAACCTATATTTTCTGCAAATTATTTTTGTTTAAATTATCAAATTGCATGATGTTATTTTATATACAAATACATGTTTAATTTAAGATTCTAGTTATATGCCCATTATTTAACTTGATTAATATTCCACCTCCTTTGAAATATTTGAATATGTGAACTTTGTCGCCCTAGCAAAATGATAATAATAACCTTTCGAAAATAAGTCCGTAATTACATGTCATACTTAGTATTGCTTAGATACTCATGGGCGCGAGAACTCTCAAGCATCACTTTTAATCATGAGAAAATTTGGTTGGGCAGTCATGGTGGTAATGACTGGTATACGTTGGTATGATTATTTTATGTTTCCAAAAACCCCCAACTTGCTTAAATGTCTGGGCGGATGGTTCGAGGGGGTGTGTGGTGCAGTGGGTGCACAGAGTGGGTTAGTGGTAGAACCGCCCAGATACCACTAAGGACTGAATCTTGTCATGACCTGATCCCGTGTAAAACAGTACAACAACAAGTCTGTAAAGTACAACTTGGCTAAGTAAATTTATCGAAACCCCCGGACTCATCTCACTGGTAGTGGATGGAAGTGGATACGCAAGGGAAAGGGGAGGCCTAAAGGGACACCGAGTGGATGGTGAAGTAACTAGCCGTATTAGCGTTGCGGGGAGTGGAGCCTGGGCTACGCTAGTAGACGTGGTTACATCCCGTGCATAGTATGGGACTCACCGCAAGTGGGCAGTTTTCCGTAAGGTGAGATGACAAAAGGGGCTAGATACTTTGAAAAGTCACTGTGATGATCTACTCAACCACGTGACTAAGGAATCATGTGGGGCAACGAGCGGATTGTCTCTTGTGGTGAAAGTGTACAAACTCTACAGAGTCAAAACTATTCGAATAGCCGTGCCCACGGTCAAGGGCGGACATGGGAACTTAACCAGATATAGTTCTGTTTCAAAAACAACTTTGTGGGTGGGAATGGAAAAGTGGAAGGGCGGTGGAAAGCCCTGGTTTGAATTGTCCTGGGTGTCGTCCTAGTGGTAAATTAAGCGGCTATAACGCTGAAAGAGGCTATATGGTGCAGATGCCATGTAACGGTGGATGGAATCTGGATCGCTATTATTAATGCATTTCCTTACACATTATGTTTTTGTTCAAAACTGCTAGGTCTCAGGGAATTTTTATGTATCATGTTTCAAAAGTAAAATGTTTTCTCTTCTCACAAAATCAAATATATGGGGAAATAAATAAAGTCGAGAGTAAAGGAGATGGATGTTTGTAGTAAACACATAAAGATATTGGTGGATTCATGTCGATCATAATTAGGAAACGATAGTGTGGATTCTGGGAGAAATAAATTGGTGGAGCCTAAATGAATATATAGACTAGATAAGTGATTTAAATGATTTTTAGAGAATTAGGTAGTGCAAAGGTAGTTGTTGGATTAATTATTGGGAGTTGTTGGCGATTATGGAATTAATAGGCTCTAGTCAAATAATGGATGGATGAATTGGATTTTTAGGCACTTGGAGGTATGATAACAGCTATTGGAGTATAAACTTGATCAATGATATTCTTGGTGGATGAATACTAGTGAATCGTAAACCTGATTAATGATATTCTTGGTGGATGAATACTAGTAAATCGTAGACTTGATCAATGATATTTTGGTGGAGGTATACTGATGAGTTAGTTAGGGATAGATAATGGGAAAATAAGGTAGATTATTGGAAGTGCAAACTATGGTTGTGGATCAATAACAAAAGGATCGGATTTTTAGGAATTTGGAATACCAAAGATATTGGTGGAATGTATAATCGATGATATTCGCTGTTTGGAGTTTTAGACAGCGCTCAATATAGAAAGTGTGTGTTCGGTGGATTAATTAAATGATATTAGATAAATGATGTCACTAGCTGTTTGGAGTTTTAGGCAGTAATTGATCGGTGGATTATATAAATTATGATACTCGCTGTTTGGGGATTTAGGTAGCAATTGATTGGTGGATTGTATAATTGATGTTATCCGTTGTTTGGGGTTTTAGATAGCAATCAATATAGAAAGTGTATGATCGGTGGATTAGTTAATTGATGTCACTCGCTGTTTGGAGTCTTAGACATCAATCAATAAGGAAAGTGTGTCTTTGGTGGATTAAGTCAATTATGGCAATCACCGTGTGGAGTTTAGGTAGAATTAGTAACACTATGATTTGATAATAATAATGATACCAAAAGCGATTTTTGGCAAATAAAATAATCCGAGCCTCTCCTTTGATAAGCCATGCATACTATTTAATTGCATCCTGTGTGTTGGCTCGCGAGCACGGTGGTTTGTGCTCATTTTTGCTTTCCCCCCAATCCAGAATCAGGAATCAAATCACTACGCATCAGCAATACTTTTGCATCATGATGGCGAAGATGTAACACCCCGCCCATCCTCTGGGCCTAGAGTGCTACCAACATTGCATTACAATAACCTCTTATCTAAAAAAAACATCTGCTAATCATTTTAAGCAAACTCTACCTTACCCAAAAAGCAAAGCACTGACACCATTTTTTTTTCTTAAGCAACTATGTTAGCTTACTGGTGAAATTACACATACTAACAAAAGCTGATATGTGAAGTGTTACAAGTACGTGTAGCTATTCATGTGCTACAACCGCCCATGCATGTCGTCCACAATGGCCACCTAAAAAAAAACAACAACAAAGCAAGGGTGAGTCCACCGACTCAGCAAGTACATAATAGAACGATGAACGCTGCCAAAACATGTAAGCAAATCATCCAACCATATCATACTTCACATGCTTTGTCATACTCATATCATCATTCTCATGTTTCCACATTAATCACAATATGCTCCACATGCATTGTTATGCTCATATCTTCAGTGCCATGCAATGCAATGCACCTCCGTATGCAGCTTATACCGGTATAGTGGAGTGTTTCACCCGTCGATGAAACCCCTCTGCCTTGTCGAAGGGAGCTCCTCGTAGAAGCTATAGTTCACCCTTTCGATTGGACTTTCTGTAGCTGCCTTGCCGAAAGGGAGCTCCTTGTAGAAACTATAGTTCACCCTTTCGGTAGGACTTTCTGTAGCTGCCTTGCCGAAGGGAGCTCCTCGTAGAAGCTATAGTTCACCCTTTCGGTAGGACTTTCATAATGCTCATGGTGTAATGCAATTGCATGTCTCGTCAAACATCAAGGTCCATGAATAACATCTCATAAACACTGTAACACATAGCATGAAAACACGGATAACAAACATTCACCACAATTTACTGTTCCACCCTGCACTTGCCTGTTATCCAAGCGGAGCGTAACGACGTGTGGACAGCGTCGACCCGGTCCTTCCACCTGGCCAAGCAAATAGTCCGATTTAACGCATCTCAACGAAACCAGAAATTAGATGGGCGATGACGATACTATGTGCATAAACTGGTTTGGGTGTAAAAACGTGCGGGTTTTCAGGGATCTACTGCGCGGCACCAAAACCCCCTAATTTTTTTCTCTCTCTTTCTTTTTCTCCTCTTTTCTTTTCTTCCCTTTTTTTTCCTCTCTCTTTTTTCCTTTTCTTTCTTTCCTTTCTTTTTCTTTCCTTCTCCCTAATCTCTCTCCTCATCCCCATTCCATTCGGCCAACAGGGGCCTTATCCCCTCATTTCCTCACTTCTCTCTCTCTCCCCCACTCCATCTGGCCGAATGGCCTTCTCTCCTCGCCGGCCTCACCCAAGGGCGGCGCGCATGGCCGGCGCGGCGTCGGCGGCCCCTACCTCCCCGCCGGCCACTCCTCCCTCTGCCCCATTCTACTCGGCCGGAGGCCTCCTCTCCTCCTCCTCACCGGCCTTGCTCGGGTGGCACGGCGGCACACGACCGGGTACGGCGACGCCGGTGGCTCCGCCGCCCCCCTTCTCCTCCCCCATTCCCCTCTCGTCTACTCGGCCGGGAGGCCCCGGGCGGCGCGGCGGCACTTGGCGGCGTCGGCCCTTGGCCCGCCGCCAGCGACTCTGCCGACCCCTGCCTCCCGCCTCCGCCTACCTCGCCTTCCCCCTCTACAACACCTCGGGTCCGGCCGGCTAAGCCCGGACCCGGCCCTCCCCCTTGCGCGCGCGGCGAGGTGGAGCGCTCGGCACCCCACCGGCCGGCACGGCCAACGGCCGCCGGCCGCCTCTCCCTACGCCACTCTTCCTCACTCCTGCCCTATGAGCGTGATTGCGATGCTTGGTGAGGAGTGCATGTGCGGTGTTCTTGTGCTTACCTTGTGCTGGCCGAAATGGTGTGGCTATGCGGTTCAGTGGAGAGGAAGGGGAAGAGAAATGGGAGTGGGCTTTTGCTTTTGCAGAGAAGCGGAGGCAGGTGGCAGACATGCAAGTCATGCAGCTTGCCACCTCTCTTGGGTAGTTGGCAGATGCATGAAAAGGCTGGGGTGCCTTACGGGCATGCTTCTGGTCAAATGCTCCTTTTTGTGCAGTGCCATTTCTGCCCCTCCCCCCTTGGCCTTTGGCTGGCTAAGGCCCTAAGGGCTTTTTGGTCCAATAGTACCCCTATACTATTTGGCGTTCTTCTACTGCGGCAGGTAAACCGGTAAGAGGTAAGAATAGTAGTTCCTGCCGGATGATGAAAACCCAATACGCGAGATGGCGCCGGCCGCCCCTGGACAGTCTGGGAACCTCTGAGAGTGCTACTTTTACGCGGCTCTCTAGACGGTGCCGACCGTTCCAGGGCGGTATGGGAACCTCTGCGAGCATTAAATATTCGGCGTTCTAATAGCCGATGGGTCTGACGGCAAAACCACCCTTTCCTTCCCTAATTTCTCTCTTTTGCAAAACAGTGGTATTACATTCTACCCCCCTTAACAGAATTCGACCCCGAATTCTAGCGTCCAACAATCCGCACAGTAGAACAAAATAAAACTAACTACACATAACATATCATTAACTCATACCCGAGGGGAACAATTCTGGGTACTTCTCACGCATGCGAGACTCCAACTCCCATGTCGCTTCTCGCTCGGACTAATGCGGCCAGAGCACTTTAACATACTTTATCGCTTTATCCCTCAACATCTTCTTCGATTCGTCCAGAATCCGAACTGGACGGGACTCGAAGGTGAGGTCTTGCTGTAAGGACACCGGTTCTAGTACAATCCCATGCTCTGGATCTCACAAGAACTTTCTCAACATTGACACATGGAACACATTATGCACTCCTCGCATAGACTCAGGGGGATCCAAACGGTATGCCAACTTTCCAATTCGTGCCAGAATTGGAAATGGCCCAATGTACCTTGGGCTAAGCTTCTCTTTGGTACCAAATCGCACTATACCTTTAGTAGGAGATACCCTCAAGAGCACATGATCCCCCACTTCGATCTCTAGTTTTCACCTCCTGGCATCTGCGTAGCTCTTTTGCCTACTCTGGGCAGCCAGCAGATTTTGTCTAATTTCCGCCACTCGTTCCACTGTTTACTGGACCCAAACTAGGCCCAAAACGGCCTTCTCGCCCACGACATCCCAACAAAGTGGCGATCTACAATTGTGGCGCTACTCGAACACTGGAGTGGCAGCTGCTGTTTTAAGCAACCTCTGCAAGTGCCAAAAGATCCTCCCAGCTCCCTTCCCACGACAAACACAGGACCTCAACATGTCCTCGTGTTTAAATGGTGCGTTCAGACTGCTTATCCGTCTGTGAGTGGAAAGTGATACTAAATTGGGGTTTTGTGCGCAAAGTGCTTTGTGAACTCTCCCAAAACTTGGAGACAAACTTGGCATCTCTGTTCGAAACTATCGTCTTGGGCACAACATGCAATCTCACCATCTCACGCACATAGATTCAATCCTCACTTTACCCTGTGTCTGGTCTAACACGACCAACACACCTCAGCAACCTTTAACGTCTCATGCCTTGGTATAAGGGAATCCCTATTCTTCCAAGAAAATCACTCTCATCGCTTGCACAAAAGAGACAGCGCTACTTTTGTTCACAACACGAGAGCTCTTCTCTTTCACAAGAGAAGTATCGCGTAACACTCAAAAACCCGACTCGCTGTTACAAAGCAAAGTCTTTTATAAACGCAAACCCAATCATGGAATCAATCCATTCATCCACAAATAACAATATTCCCTCTAAAATAGTTGGGAATTTACTTCCCCACAAAATATCACTTCATCACAACCAATCCTCTCAAAAGAGAGAAAATTGGACAGGAAACCAATCTTCGTCCTAACAACAATAGGCTGCATATATCATGCGAAAATTTTCCATTCTCGAAATTAGCCACTTTCTTTTCAAAGAAAAGGAAGCACACTCCTTAAGACGAACAATTAACGCCTTAACGAATAAACCATATCATTCACATATGAAATGCGGAAACCCTACAACTTCCCACTTAAATTCACTTTCCCTCAAAGTGAACCTGAACTGAATTCCCCAAATCAAGGGAACCCAAAACAAAAATCCATTAACATCAGTCAATCATTTGAAACGCTCAGTAGATTGCGATAGGACAACTCGTCCTTCCAACACCAATCTAAGAGTTACAAAACCAATTCAATCATAGAGCAATGTTCACATAAATCCAGAAATGCTTCAGTACGCGACGCGCATAGTACCCAAAACAAACCCCCTTCACCAGCAACCTATTGTCAACAGGTAACCCCACATGCCCCATCAAATTCGTATTAGATCATATTAATTCAATCCCTCCAATACCCTTATTCTCGGGGGTTTCAACTCATGCTTTGCTTACACCACGGTAAACTCCATCAATGGTCGACTTCAACTCATAAGATGAATCGTTACTCTAGCTATTCCTTCAGTCAACAATCACCAAACACGGTGAGCATAAAAATCACCCATCCGTACTCAATCCCTCATATCCACAAGGTAAGGTAAACTCCCTTTAGTTAACATCTGATAACTAGATCCTCTAATATCCCTACCCCCTTTTTTTTACCCTCAATCCTTTAGCCCCTACTAGCTATCAACAAATCTTAGGCTCAGATATCCAAAACATAATTCATGGAAACTCTTTGACCCAAAATCTCTCTTTTGACTCTATCCATGATTCACCAACTTATTAGTGGTATGAGTCACATCACTCCCCATAGACGCTACCGGTTGCAGCTACACAATTGGTTTTGCCCCTAAGGACAAAATTTTCCTCAACCGATTTCCCCCAAAGATGATGGCATAAGATCAACTCGGAATTCTATTAGCCACAAAAATCTTTCTTACCACTTCGTTACTAACATAACAATAATCGTCACTATAGATCTAAACCTAGTTGAGTTTCATGTTATGAATTTAGCATCCATCAACATAAACCTTCCTACGGCTCACCAAACTCTACCATCTTACTGCACACAACAGTACCATCATCGCGACTATCTCGTGTGCAACCACACAAGGTGCAGACATAATTCTATCATCAAAATATCTACTACCAGTTAACAATCCCATAAGCACATGATTCCAAGGCACTAACTAAAATCCACCAAACCAATCCTTTAAAGATAATCAATCACCGTCTGGTTCATCGCTAATTCAAATCTAACTATTAAGCAAAAATGGATCTGCCTTACGTCGCTACTCATGTAACTACTAAATCCCCATGGGATTCAAATCACTTTAACCCCACAAACATAACTACAATTAGTTACTCTCCTGGGTGCTCACAATTTATAATTCCCTGCCCTACCATCATAAAACACTATCCATATTGATAGGTCAAGGTAAACACTTATACCCATTCGAATATCCCAGAAGATGTTCACTACTAGATACAGAGTCCATCCAACCATAACTACCACATAGCATCTACATCGACCCGTACTACTAACAAGCCTCCAACACCAAACGCACAAAAGTACACCCTTCAGCTAAGAGTTACCAAACTCAGGGGTTTATACAAAACACACCACTGCTACAACTATAACCTCACCTAACTCTCAAACAGTAGATGCGTGGATTTCGGGTAGCACCGAAACAGCAAGAGATCCGGCCCTTTACTGTAGCGACACCGGAAACGATGGCACTGTAGCATGCAGAATTGGAACAATTGGTGCAGGATGCCAGGAGTACTCGGTAGGAGGCGCCCAAGAAGGAGGTTGCGATGCAGATTTTGACTCCCACTTAAGGATACTAGAGGGGTTTTGACGACAAACCAGCTGCTTGTGGCCTGTTCGACCACAATGTCGACACTTTCCCACCCAAGAACATTCGACAGCACGGTGCCCTCCACCGCACTTAAAACAGATCATACCTTGCCCTGGGACAGGACGATACGGATAAGTTGGGGTTGTTGGGGAAGAACGAGGCGTTGCAGAAGCAAACAGCCTTGGGTAGACAGGTTGAGTCAACGATAGAGAACATTGGCCCCCCTGAAATCTCTTGGAAACGGGTTGCTGAGAAAACCTGCCTCTACCCTTAAAGTTCCTTCTCTTTAAAGCATAGCGACACCCCTGTACTTGTTGGCGAAGTGTTTGAACCTCTCTCTGAAGATTTCGCAACTCGGCTGTCGAATCTACTAGAACACCAGCAACTGGTTGAATAGCCGCAACAACATCCTCCCCCACATCACCAATACTCTCCTCGGCTAGAGGTGGTGGCACTACCGGACCGCGCCCGCGACCACGGCAACCACGAACACCACGACCTCGACCTCTACCCTTAGGCATCTCTGTTCACAACAGAGAAGCAATCACACAATCAACTCACCATCATCAACTTTGGCAGTACAAATCAGCATTATATTTAGGGAAAACGCATATGCAATGCAAGTCCCAAATCCCATCCTACTGTGCACCAATGTGTGTCAAGTTTTAGCAATTGCATAACCTGGGCCAAGTCTTAATTTAATAACAAATCCTGAGTCAAATTCTAGATTAAGACTACCTAAGTTACCAAAATTATCCACCACGGACCTAACGCCCGCTCTGATACCAACTGTAACACCCCGCCCATCCTCTGGGCCTAGAGTGCTACCAACATTGCATTACAATAACCTCTTATCTAAAAAAAACATCTGCTAATCATTTTAAGCAAACTCTACCTTACCCAAAAAGCAAAGCACTGACACCATTTTTTTTTCTTAAGCAACTATGTTAGCTTACTGGTGAAATTACACATACTAACAAAAGCTGATATGTGAAGTGTTACAAGTACGTGTAGCTATTCATGTGCTACAACCGCCCATGCATGTCGTCCACAATGGCCACCTAAAAAAAAACAACAACAAAGCAAGGGTGAGTCCACCGACTCAGCAAGTACATAATAGAACGATGAACGCTGCCAAAACATGTAAGCAAATCATCCAACCATATCATACTTCACATGCTTTGTCATACTCATATCATCATTCTCATGTTTCCACATTAATCACAATATGCTCCACATGCATTGTTATGCTCATATCTTCAGTGCCATGCAATGCAATGCACCTCCGTATGCAGCTTATACCGGTATAGTGGAGTGTTTCACCCGTCGATGAAACCCCTCTGCCTTGTCGAAGGGAGCTCCTCGTAGAAGCTATAGTTCACCCTTTCGATTGGACTTTCTGTAGCTGCCTTGCCGAAAGGGAGCTCCTTGTAGAAACTATAGTTCACCCTTTCGGTAGGACTTTCTGTAGCTGCCTTGCCGAAGGGAGCTCCTCGTAGAAGCTATAGTTCACCCTTTCGGTAGGACTTTCATAATGCTCATGGTGTAATGCAATTGCATGTCTCGTCAAACATCAAGGTCCATGAATAACATCTCATAAACACTGTAACACATAGCATGAAAACACGGATAACAAACATTCACCACAATTTACTGTTCCACCCTGCACTTGCCTGTTATCCAAGCGGAGCGTAACGACGTGTGGACAGCGTCGACCCGGTCCTTCCACCTGGCCAAGCAAATAGTCCGATTTAACGCATCTCAACGAAACCAGAAATTAGATGGGCGATGACGATACTATGTGCATAAACTGGTTTGGGTGTAAAAACGTGCGGGTTTTCAGGGATCTACTGCGCGGCACCAAAACCCCCTAATTTTTTTCTCTCTCTTTCTTTTTCTCCTCTTTTCTTTTCTTCCCTTTTTTTCCTCTCTCTTTTTTCCTTTTCTTTCTTTCCTTTCTTTTTCTTTCCTTCTCCCTAATCTCTCTCCTCATCCCCATTCCATTCGGCCAACAGGGGCCTTATCCCCTCATTTCCTCACTTCTCTCTCTCTCCCCCACTCCATCTGGCCGAATGGCCTTCTCTCCTCGCCGGCCTCACCCAAGGGCGGCGCGCATGGCCGGCGCGGCGTCGGCGGCCCCTACCTCCCCGCCGGCCACTCCTCCCTCTGCCCCATTCTACTCGGCCGGAGGCCTCCTCTCCTCCTCCTCACCGGCCTTGCTCGGGTGGCACGGCGGCACACGACCGGGTACGGCGACGCCGGTGGCTCCGCCGCCCCCCTTCTCCTCCCCCATTCCCCTCTCGTCTACTCGGCCGGGAGGCCCCGGGCGGCGCGGCGGCACTTGGCGGCGTCGGCCCTTGGCCCGCCGCCAGCGACTCTGCCGACCCCTGCCTCCCGCCTCCGCCTACCTCGCCTTCCCCCTCTACAACACCTCGGGTCCGGCCGGCTAAGCCCGGACCCGGCCCTCCCCCTTGTGCGCGCGGCGAGGTGGAGCGCTCGGCACCCCACCGGCCGGCACGGCCAACGGCCGCCGGCCGCCTCTCCCTACGCCACTCTTCCTCACTCCTGCCCTATGAGCGTGATTGCGATGCTTGGTGAGGAGTGCATGTGCGGTGTTCTTGTGCTTACCTTGTGCTGGCCGAAATGGTGTGGCTATGCGGTTCAGTGGAGAGGAAGGGGAAGAGAAATGGGAGTGGGCTTTTGCTTTTGCAGAGAAGCGGAGGCAGGTGGCAGACATGCAAGTCATGCAGCTTGCCACCTCTCTTGGGTAGTTGGCAGATGCATGAAAAGGCTGGGGTGCCTTACGGGCATGCTTCTGGTCAAATGCTCCTTTTTGTGCAGTGCCATTTCTGCCCCTCCCCCCTTGGCCTTTGGCTGGCTAAGGCCCTAAGGGCTTTTTGGTCCAATAGTACCCCTATACTATTTGGCGTTCTTCTACTGCGGCAGGTAAACCGGTAAGAGGTAAGAATAGTAGTTCCTGCCGGATGATGAAAACCCAATACGCGAGATGGCGCCGGCCGCCCCTGGACAGTCTGGGAACCTCTGAGAGTGCTACTTTTACGCTGCTCTCTAGACGGTGCCGACCGTTCCAGGGCGGTATGGGAACCTCTGCGAGCATTAAATATTCGGCGTTCTAATAGCCGATGGGTCTGACGGCAAAACCACCCTTTCCTTCCCTAATTTCTCTCTTTTGCAAAACAGTGGTATTACAGAAGAAGATGAAGATATCAAGAACTAGGTCGCGAACCTCCAGTTGGCTGCCTGTGGGCATGTCCTGAAGTGTCGGAACCCGGAGCGGCAACTCCAGGATCCACTGTGTAAATCGCACTAGTCCAGGATCAGCTAGTGCACACAGCGGATAACAAAGATAAATACCAAGCAAAATGACAATATTATTCCATCTAAAAGAGTAAGGCCTTATGGCCAGCGTTTACATCATCGCCCATTGGCAAACATTATTTATAGCAAAAGAAACTGGGGAAGCAAGCTGGAAAAGCGAAGCCCAAGTCTGCCCACAGGCAAACAACTGCAAGACGTGGCCTCCTCGTTCTGGTCTTCACCGTAGTCGACGTCGTCTTTCTCTGTGTGGAGATAGCAAGGTGAGTACAAACTTGTACTCCACAAGTCACACGGAGAAAATGCATCATAATGATAAAGGCTTCAATGGAAGGCTTATAGGGTTAGTTTGCATAAAACAGCATTTAACGAAATATGGTAGATAGATTGAAATTGTTGAATTTAATACAATAAGTAAAATAGTGCTTGTAATTGAAAATATTACCGTCAGTGCAGGCTCCGACCAAACACCAACCTATCCACGGGCATCCCACCCGGGCCATCTTTTCCAAAAGATCACGTATGGATTCCATCCATCCACTCGTTTCCAAACTCTCGTGGATTCCGTCCATCCACAAGCTTCCAATCTCTCTCATGGGTTCCATCCACCCACAAGGTTTTTCATTCTCTCATGGATTCCATCCATCCATAAGGTTTTCGAAAATCATTTTTGAAAAGCAAAGTCTAATCCATGAAAAACTCTTACTCAGCATGCCCATGACCGTGGACACGGCTATCCAGGATAGATTATACACTCTGCAGAGGTTGTACAGCTTTACCCACAAGACACGATCATCCCATATTGCCACCGGGTTACACACTTCCTTAGGTGTGCGGCGAGGAGTCGTGACAAGGCCTTTACAATGCAAAGCCTTCAACCTGGCCAAGCCAACTCTAATGTTTCACCCCCAGTAAGGAATCCACCAGACCGGGACCCCCCTCTTGAGCCGAGTGAGACTTCTCATGGCCTATGCCACGCTCACTTTCAACCTACGAAATGGCTTAGGTTGGGACCCGCAAATTATTCAGCCAGGGCTGTCCCATACCAGCCTTGTGGCAGTACGATAGGGCTTTGCAACAGTAGCTCACAGATCGGTCCTTAATTTGACTTAGGCCCAACCACATACCCCTGTGCACGACAATCAACCACTGCGGCTCCGACCAACAGGGCATGCATGCACCCACCAATCTAACCAATTGCCTAAGTCTAAACCAAGTTTGATATTTTGTTTTCAAAATATTTCATAACACTCCTTGACTCACCATAGTCAAGAGTACATATCAAAAGTATATCATTTTATGTGAAAGGTTCATCATTTTATGTGAAAAATATCCCAAAACAAATATTATGCCTAAGCAGGGCTAAGCATTGGATTCACAATTCCTCTAGCCAACACTAATGCACTAGCTAGAGTTTGATCTAGGGTGACAAGGTATCGAGGAATTCAATATCAATGGAGGAAATAACAAGTAGGCAATAACTAAATTTAAAACTGAATTGAAATACGTTGAATAAAAATATGCATGCAATATAATTTAAAACAACATAATTTTATTTTGAAATTTGGGATCAACATGATCAAGGAGTGTGACTTGCCTTGCTCTTCAACTTGGTTTGAATCTTCGTCGAAGAAATTTCTCGAATCGTCGAAGTCTACACGTGAAAATAACCCACCAAATTCAAATAAATTCAAATTGACTTCAAATATTTTAATTGAGGCCAGAAATGGATAGAGGGGAAGTTTTGATGAATTTAGAAATTTGAATGGGCTAAATCGGAGTTAGGACGAAGAAGAACGGGCTCTGGGACGTTTGAAAAGAGGGAAAAATGAAAAATCAGGATTTTTGGAATTATTTTCCTAAAGGAAAAGAATTAATGACCTCAGCATTGCGTCAGCGAGGGATTTTCTTTTTGGGCCGAATCATTTTTGAACGGGAAAATGGGTTTAATGCCCCAGCTGACGTCAGCCCTGGGGGTAAACCCCACTGACATGCGGGCCCAGGTCCATGGACCGAGCCCACAGAGGAGAGGGAGTGGTGAGGTGGCACGGGTGGCGGGGTCGGGCTGGCGTGGCACCGATGGGGTAGGGAGGCACCGCGTTGGCGCTGAGGTGGCGCCATGTGGCTGCCACCTGGGCTGCCACGCGGGCAAGGTGGCCGGCCGGCCGGAGGCGCACGGGGCCAGGACCTTGCCGGCGAGCAGCGGCGCGGCTGCCGGTGGTGAGGGACGAAGGAGGCAGAGGAGGCGCGGGGGAGTGTGGTGGTGGGAGCGGCGGTTATCGGAGACGGCGGGGAGTGGCCGGCGGCGAGCGCAAAGCGGTGGCGGCGCTCGGGTTTGTGCGGCAAAGACTCTCCAGCGGCGAGAAGGGGCGGCCGAGGAGCGGAGAGGGTCGGGGGCGTCGTGGTGAAGCCGGTGGCGGCGTCGGCGAAGCGCGAGGAGGGGCGAAGCGGCGGTAATTGCTCGCCGTTGTCTGGGCGGCGGCGGCGGAGGCGAGGGCGCACGGCGCGAGGGCGAGGGGGAGCTCGGGGAGGAGAGAGGAGGTGGGGGCGAGGTAGTGCGGTAGGAGGCGGAGCCGCGGGCGGTATTTATAGGGGGCGGAGAGCAACGGGCCGACGCGAATTCCTCGCCGGCGATGGCGCAGGGGCGGCGGCGATTGCGGGGAATTAGGGGGAAAGCGGTGCGGAAACAGGGGAAATTCGGGCGCGGGGAAGAAGGAAAAGGCGCGGGTCGCACGGGCAGCGGAAAAGGAAAGAAACCGAGCGGGGCGAGGGGCGGCGGAGATGGCGGCGGGGAACGCGCGGCCGGGCGGGAGGAGAAAGAAGGCGCGGGGAGGGGATGGCCCTGACAGGCGGGGCCCGTGGGCAGAGAGACGGAGAAGGAGGGGAGGTGCGCCGACAGGTGGGCCGGGGTGATGAGAGAGAGAGAAGCGGGGGCGCGGGTGCGGACGGGCCAGATTGGGCCGACGGGGCGACGCGGCGCAATCCGGGCCGGCCAGGGGCGAGCGGGGAAGAGGGGAAAGCGGGATCGGCCGGGCGACGTGGGCGGTTTCTGGCCGTCCACGTGGCGGCCGGAGGGGTGGGTTGGAGTTTTAATTTTTCTGATTTTGATTTAAGATTTTTCAGAAAAGCTAGAAAATTCCATAAGCCTCAGAAAAATATGAAAATACTTCCAAAAATTCCAAGAAATTCACAGAAGTCCCTGGAGATATTTTGGACTTAATAAAAATACTTCCAACTAATGTTGGCTCTATAATTTTATACTTAAAAATACTTTTAATTTCAAAAATACATTTTAAACTCTAGAAAATCCAGGAAACCAAATAAAAGCCAAATAACTCCAAATAATTATTTTGAACTAGGATTTCTATAGAAAATCAAAATATTATTTTATTTAATAATAGTTTTACGTTTTCATTTAAAATATATATATATTTTTAAATCCAGCTTTTTCAAAAATAGAAATTCAGGGCAAAACCAAATTTAAAATTTAGGCAACAAAAATACTTATTTTAAATTAAATTTTTATTTATTTAATTTTTATTTAATTATTTATTTTAATAAAAACCTGGGCTGTTACATGAAGGTCCCACCTGTGTGCTCGCTCTTCCGCTGCTGCGATTTATTGATTTCGGCCTAATCGGCCCATGAGTAAGTCTACTATTATATTTACGCTTCCGCATGATATGTACTTTGATATTCAGAACTGTAATCTGTGAGCACTATCTACTGATCCAAGGAATAGTGCGGTGGAATCACAGAGTAATCCGGATTGTAAAATCTGGGCTCCTACACTCTCACTGTCGAGTGTGGCCTACTTGCAGGACCCTTCTTCCACCTCCAGCATGCATGAGCATAGGCCACTAGTTTTCGATGCCATGCTCATCATTTTTAGTACCACGCCCGTTGTTTCGGCTCTCTACTAATAGCTCATGCCCTATGCCGCACCTTTCCTTTGCACATCACGGCCTTGTACCCACCTTTGCCTCTCGACCAGTAAGTTAGCCCTCAAGAGCTTTGGCTAGCTAGCAAGTTCTACCACAGGTGCTCGAACATACTTCTAAACCCTTTTGGATGTCAAGACAATCCCGGCAGCAATCGTCTTCCACCACACGTGCATCGCTAGATCCGCTGAGGTCATGGCCCAAGCTGTCCCTAGTTTTAGACGTCGTTCCTATGGTTCCCCTCTATTGTTGCCCACTCTTGCCTAACCCATCGCTCCAACGCAACAGTTCTCCTTCTCATGTTGTCTTCATCACCTCGCAGTCCACGATGAGAAATCAAGCGTGCTATTTCATTGTGCTCGTGAGAACTCATGCTTTGCCTCAGCTTTTCTGTGCCTATAAAGCTCCCTCCCATCTGTGTCTTTCTCCTCAGCTCGCCCTCTCGATCTCTTGCACACGATCTTTGATCACTCTGCTCTTTGGAACGTCAAGAAAACCAAAGTCATTCATGACACCGGCGAGTATGCCACTATGTGTTAACTTCTCTTGTGAGCTTCTCTCCTCCCCAGCTCCATTGCAGCATGCCTTATCTCTTCTTAGTGCACCCTACTCATTTGTTTGACCTTCCGTATAGTGGATTACTTGGTGGATCACTCGAACTATGCCTTCTTCTTCATTTTTGACCAGGATGCTACTGTAAGATCTTTCTTTCCGGTGAGCAGTACCTCGATTCCTACCACTCATACTTTCACATGCATGCATGCAAGCTCATGTGCATCCCTTTTTTGTAACTTCTCTGTTGCCAGGCATCGTTGTCACCGCGAACCCCTTCGCCGCCAACGAGGTCTCCAACGCCAACTCCTCCCGCTCTATCTCATGGACCACCATTGTCTTTGGTGAGCTCCTCCTTCCTCGTAGACTACGTAAGTTGAGAAGAGTAATCGTAGTCGAAAAGAGAACTAAGGTAATCAAAGTCGACAGGAGAACTAAAGCGATCGTAGTCGAAAAGAGAACTAGAGTAATCAAGAATAGAACTAAAGTAGTCAAACTCAAAAAGGGAACGGTAGTAATCGAATGCGAGAACAGAACTGTAGCAGTCAAAATCTGGCATGGTCGTGATCTTTGACTGCTTGCATTGTCGTGATCTTCGACCACTGGCGTAGTCATGATCATCGACCGTTTGTGTAGTTGAGATCTTCGACTGCTTGCATGGTCGTGATCGTCGACCGCTTGCGTAGTCAAGATCTTCAACCATTTGCATGGTTGTGATTGTTGATTGCTTGCGTAGTCGAGATCTTCGACCACTTGCATGGTTGTGATCTTTGACCGCTTGTGTAGTTGAGATCTTCGACCACTGCCCTGGTCGTGATCTTCGACCACTTGCGTAGTCGAGTTCTTTGACCGCTTGTGTATTCATGATCTTCGACCGCTTGCATAGTCGAGATCTTTGACCACTGGCCTGGTCATGATCTTTGACCGCTTGTGTTGTCAAGATCTTCGACCCCTTTGCGTAGTCGAGATCTTCAACCGCTGGCATGGTCGTGGTCTTCGACCGCTCACATAGTCGTGGTCTTCGACCGCTGGCATAGTCATGATCTTAGACCACTTGCATTGCCATGATATTCGACCACTGTCGTATCAAAACCTTTGGCTGTAGCCGAACTCAAAATTCTCGAGTGTGGTAGATCAGTCGTAAGTGCAGAAGATAGTCGTAAGCTATGGTCGATAGTCGTAAGCCGTTGTCGATAGTCATAGGCCGTGGTCAATAGTCATGGGCCATGGTCGATAGTCGTAAGTCGCAGCACTGGTCGATAGTCGTAAGTTACAGTAGTAGTCGATAGTCGTAGGCCATGGTCGATAGTCGTAAGCTATGGTCGATAGTCACAATACTGGTCGATAGTTGTAGGCCATGGTCAATACTGCTCTGACTACGAAGTCGTAAACTTGAGCTGAAGTTATGACCATATTCACCGCCGCTGCACTGTACTTCCTTCGACTACAGTCGATCACCGTAGTCGTAACTCCTTACGACCACGCAGTGATTCTATCGACCACGTCGAAGGCTCTGTCGACTGCTGCTGTCATAACCCTTACGACCACGTTCAGCACCTTCACGACCGTGGTCGTAACTCCTTTACGACCACATCTTCCTGTTGTGTGACCGTGATCGTAACTCCTTTACGATCACATCTCCAACACCTGCGGACACCTCCGCTCTTGTCACTACGGACACCTTCGCTCGATTGCTGTGGTTGTAAACCATTTACGACCACGTCTGTGATCTTCTGTTTGCCGTGGTCGTAACTCCTTTATGACCATGTCTGCGAACCTCTGTGATCTCCTCGACCGCCTGCGACCACACCGGTCGCCTCGACTGCGATCACACCAACCGTCTTCGACCACACCGGTCGCCTCCACTGCGATCACACTGATCGCCTCCGACCACACCAGTCGCCTCTCTCCTCGGTGATCATGCTGACCGCCTGCGACCACACCAGCCGCCCCTCTCCTCTGCAATCACGCTAATCGCCGGCGATTGACGGGCGACCACTTCGGTCGCCCTCTGCTCTACGGTCATGTCGACCGCCTGCGACCATGTCGGTCGCTCTCAGCTCGGCACCTCCCCTCGTCTACATCGCCTCAACTCAGTGCATCTCTCTCGGTACAATGGCTCTGCCCTTTTTATACCCTGCTCTACAACTTCGACTCGGGTACAACTACGATTATGACTCTAATTCGGCTACGACTATGAAGCGGACTCGAACTCGACTACGATACAGACTTGTATACGACCACGACCAAACTCGTACATTACTCCAACCACTCGTACACAACCACGACTATGACTTTTAAACTGAAAACAAGATTACAAACTCTAACACTTTCTATGACCCATGCTTGGATGCCCCCTTGCTAGGATAGGAGTTGTGTGTCTTATACTGTTTGGGTCAATGAGAAGGGACGGACTTGTAATGCCTCCATTTTTGGGAACAGGAACGTCATTACCTTCCGTAACAGCCAAAGAGTTCAGTTACGAACAGAAGAAGTATCATGCCTGCTTACAAACATTTAAAAGAAGTTAATTTGATTAAAATAATACTTAACAGTTGATTTTAACAATTTTAAAGGCGTCCAAGCTCAAAACTTAACTTACAACCAGAATGACTAAAGAAAACTCCATAGAAACGCTTGAGTCCAATCGTAACCCTAGCACGAAAACTTGTAACATCCTTTCTTCTTCTGATCTCTGTGTTGGAGGAAAATAAAGCAAGACTAAGTACAACCAACCGTACTCAACAAGTCACATGGGGAAATGCTATATAACTACTTGCTAGGATTTCCAAAGGACGGGGATATATGGGTTTGATTAAGTAATCGTAGATGTAAGTTTATTATGAACATTTTTAAACACAAAAGCACAATAACTCCTTTAGGAATGAGGGGTTTTAAACTTGATTACCAGACTTCCATCATTCCCAAATTATTTCCAAATCTACTTATGCTTTGTTCTTGAATTCACCTATTAAACACAGCTTCATTTTTCGGAAGCACGGTGTATTCGAATACCATCAGTCAATGACTCTGCAGAGCTGCCCTGCTTTACCCATAAGATTTCTTAACTCCCGCGACAGAATTAAGAAAACAAGGCTGTTCACTGCTCAATTCTTTATATAGCCTCCACGCAGTAGGTTTTTGATCTCAACAAGCTTGGGTAACCCACATGCCTCGCCTGACTTGTCGCAGCCCTACCGTTGTATGGTTAACCACCTCCTATATGGACTCGCCCTCGATCTCCCCCACCAGTTGTAGAGGTTCAATCGAACTGAAACAATTACTAGATCAGGTTTGACAAGTCAACGCTTGTGGTTGGGTGATCACTATGTTCTTTACTCAGCATAAGGGTCTAGTCCTTATATTTTCACTGAGGCAACTTCCTTCCACGTACCCATATTCAGCGCCTGTGGCACTACCACCAATCCACAACCCATGCCTCCACCCTAGGATAAGGTCATGGGATATGGCCGCCTCGTGGCCTCCAGCAATCCTTTCTTATCCTAAAACCATTTTCCAAAATTCCACCAACAAATGCCAAATCTTTTAATAGCGGAAAATTTGTTGAGTTTCTAAACTACCATGATTACATTATTAATATATTTAATACTACTATATCTTGTCAAGGTAAATATGGTCATCATTTGAACTGGGCTTTTTCGGGTGGTAGGACATAACTAATATCATATCATTCTAAACAGTTATTGTACATGAAATAACATGTTAACATAATGAAAGTATTGATAAATAAATAATTAAAGGAATGTAGGTTCAATATGATCAAAAATATGTGACTTGCCTCTTTATCCATAGCCTCTAGTTATCTTTACTGTAGTCTTCGGATTGGATACCAACTTCTTTAGTTGCACTTGTAGTCCTTCTGTTGACTAACTCGTGTGGTCCGAGTACTAGCGTGGAAGACGAATACAAATGAGTTTCTGCTTTGCAGAATGCAAGCTGGGAACAAAATACAATTAAATAACCAAAAAGACATAAAAAAGGTAGGTGGTGTGATTAGGGTTTAGGCGGTGGGTGGTTCGGCTCAACAGGATTGGAATTAGGTTAGGTGGGTTGGAATGATCGAGGATGTATATAGGTGTTGTATGGATTTCGGTAAATGGCTGAAAGTATTGATGGTATTAAATTTTTTGGTCAGAATATTTATTTGGGTTGTTTAGAGTTTTACCAGAATCTAAGGTGGCAGAGTGAAGTTGGAAAGGTGTAGATGGGCTCAAGACGATAAAAGGGCATATGTGTTTTTAGGGTTTCGACGAACGATAAGAGTTCAAACCGTATTAGGGTTTAGGGTTTCGAAATGTGTTTTAGTGGTTTTGAGTATTATTGATGTTCAGTATGGGAAAATGGAGCTGAGAAATAGGTAGACGGGTTCAAAATGATCAAAATGGATGTATTTTGTATTTTTGGGTGTGGATGAACAGTAACGGGTATGCACTGTTCATTGCGGGTCTGGCACTATTCATTTCGGGTCTGTTACTGTTCATAATGGGTCAGTTGCTACATTATCGGGTCTGCACTGTTTGCTAATGTGTTGGACTGCTACAGTACAGGTCGAACACTATTCACTATCGGGTTAGACGCTACAGTACCGGGTGGCACTGTTCATCATCTTCCTCCCGTGCGCGGCACTGTAGCAGTCGAACAGAGCAGTTTCGCGATGGCAAATTCTGACGCTACGGTTAACCTCAGAGAAAACCGAGGGCATGGATGGACTCTTGGGACTAAGGAGAACCCATTTGTGGCCTTAGGCAGGGTCAGGGTTGGCTGGAGCTTTGCTGGTGGCGAGGGAGCTCCGCGGTGGTTCTTCATGGCATGGGTGAGCTGTGGTGGCCAAAATGGCAAAGTCATGGCTGTTTGAGCATCACCTAGGAACAGGAAAGCTTGAGGTGGGGTTAGCTCAGACCATGGAGGTATCTGTCAGCCTGCCTACGGCGGGGTGGTTTCAGCTGGCGGGGAAGTAGGTGGTTGATAAGCTTGGCTAGCCATGGCGATGCTTTGATCATGCTTCTAGGGTTATGAGAGAGATACAGGAGTAAGTAATTGAAATGAAATTGACTCTACTAGAAGAATTGAATTTGGGGCTTACTTGAGGAATTCCGGCGATCGACGGCGATGCGATGGTCATCGGAGCGATTGGGGTGTGGGTGGCTTATCCAGATGTCGGTGCATCTCAACAGAAGGGCCTGGGGACTTTTATAGAGGCTGTGAGGCGGAAGGGAGATGCGATGGCGAAAATATCAGAGGCAGCGGCGAATTCGGGTTTGGCTTTGTCCGGCGTCGGTCAGGGACCTTCGAGAAGTGTTTGAGGCAAGTTGCAGATGGGTGGCAACGGCGAGAAGGTGCAGGAAGGTGCGAGAGTGAGTGAGAAATCAGGCGGCGACAAAACAAGGTGGCGGCGGGATATTTTCGGATGTGAACAGTGGACGCACGTGGAGGGATGGCAGAGATCGTTTGGCAGCGAATTTACGACAGGGATGGCGGAGATGTGTGCAAGATTAGTCTAGGATTCAAGAGGAATCAAAATCAAGTAAAATTCAAATTCCTTTTGGAATTTTCGGTTCTGTTACAGGACTGTTGTTAGTTTGGCAACCAGTTGAGTGTATAGATAGGTCCGCTTGCTAGGAAGGATTGGAGTTAGTTTCCGGGAATGAAGCAAGCCTTGTTAAGAGCTTCAGATTAGAGTTTGTAAGGGCAAGGTGGATATGCATGCCATATATATATCTAAGATAGAGCGCGTCAGACAGACCAGCATGGCTTGCATTGCGTCGAATTGTAGTGCTTGTTGTGCGCGTATTTGCAAGATTGATTGACGATTAATTTTGTGCACGCACAATAATTAATGCAGTCAAGAAGAAGAAGGCACAATATATAGATAGATGTACATGCATGGATCAGTGAGTTTGGAGTGTGAGGTCGATCATGTGAGCCTCCAATTGCAGGGCCTCCTTGATCATCTCTCCCATGCAGAATCCAACCGAAGCCAAGCAAACCACCACAAGCTGGAGCTGCCCATCATCGAGCTGCTGCTCCCTCTCTGCGTCCTCTGCTTCGTGTTTCTGTGATACTAGTAGCAACGCCTCCCTAGCATGGGCAAGGAACGACCGCACCACCGTCTCCGGCGCCGTTGCCTCTTCCTCGCAACAGCTGCTGCATGTATTTTGGGGGGCGTGTTTGCCGGCCTCGAGGTCGACTTCACCGGAGATGTTTTCGTCGTCCCCTTGAAATACTTCGGATGACTTTGTGTCCCTGGCGATCTCGCGGAGGCAGTGCATCAGGGAGGTGGAGACGATGCTGTGGAAGCGCCGGATATCTAGGACCTGGTGGTGGCGGCGCAGAGAAAGAGGCAGAGACAGAGAGAGAGTGCAGGCCCGTCGTGCCTGCAGGTACAGCCAGAGCAGCTGCGCCATCCTGCTCAGGCTCCCCTCGATCTTGTCGTAGCAAGCCGCCGGGAAATGCGGCAACCACAGGTAGCTGGGCTCGCTCCCGGCCTCCGCCGCGTATTTCCTGAGCAGAGCCACCTGCTCCTGCACCACCGAGTAGCAGTGGTATTTCCCCGAGGTGGCCGGCGCATCATCTGCGCTAGTAAAGCAGTCCCGCAGGGCGGCGAGGCAGCGGCTGAGCTGCGCTCTGGCCCTGGCTGACGGCCTCGCGGCTGGTTGGAAGACAAGGTCGGCCACGATGGTGCAGGAGAGGCCTATGAACGTCTCCACCATGCGCGCGATGGTGAACGCCATCGGTGGCTCGTCGTAGCGCCGGCCCACGATGATGATGGCCGACAGCGCAGCCGCCATTCCACCGGCGGGGCCATAGGCGCGGCTGCGCTTGAGGAAGGTGGCCAGGACGATCCAGGGTAGGAGGGCCAAGAAGCGCAGCTCCATCTGCTGCGAGACGATGAGGCAACCCAGCACGCCGTACACGGAGCCCAGGGCAGTGCCGTGGGCGCGCGCGATGGCCAGAGCCCACGTCGACTGGCGCCCCGCCGTCATGGTCGTCGCCACGATCAGACCAGACCAGAACCTAGCTTCATCATCGTACTACTGGTTAATTAGTGAGTCAAGGGGATCGAAAGTTTAAACGAGCGAGCGCATGCAGTACATATATAATTGTACCCGTGGTCGTTGCTGAAGAGGAGTCCGAGCAGGACGGCGAGGCCGAGCGACAAGGCCCACTTGACCGCCGCCAATAAGTTGCTCTTGGTCTTCTTCTTGGACGCCGTCTTTAGACTATTCTGCTTTGCCGGCAAGTTCTCCTCTTCATCATCATCTTCTCCTACGACTCCGCCTTCTTCTAATTCTTGAGGTCCTTCTTCTTCTTCCGACAAGTAGAAGACGTTGTCGGTTGATTCTTGGGTCGCTGCCGGCATTACCCTGGTGGTATTGATCATCATCTTGTCGTGAGAGGAGGAGGCGACGGAACTAGTCGTCGGCACTGGTTTTGGTTCCGGATCAGAGGCCTTGGTCGTCCCACGATGGAGAAGATCCATGGAGAAGAGGAAGAGCAAGGGAGCCAGCTCCTCGCAGCTCTCAGGCAACGTCGACGTCATGCGGGAATATTTGATGGAGAAAATGCTGCTGCTGCTGGTGTAGCGGTGGTTTTCTGTGCGCAAGGCGAGGCGTATTTGGTCTCTCGTCTGCTGCAACCTGCAGCTCATCATCATCATGTTCTTGGTCATATTCATACTGCCTGCTGCTGCATAAGCCGTACTGCTGGCACTGCTTGCTAGTGCAATCTCCATTCCTCTGAGGGCCATCTCGATGCACTCGTGCTGCAGCAGTTGATGATTGTTGCTGATCTCCTTGTCTACTGCAGCTAGTGGCACCGGCTGCATCGCCCAGCAATGTGATTTCAACGCTGGCACTCGCTCCCACTGCAAGTCCCCCTGCATGCAGTAGCAGTACGTAATGAACACGCGCGCTCCCAAGAGAGTCATGCATGCGCTTAAACTTACTAAATTTTTGTTCTCCATCTCTTTCTGCATATTAATAATATTGGACATGTAAGAATGATATATACGTAGATTTATCTAAAAAATACCTTTTTAATATTAATTTTGTTATTAGGTTTTGAAAAAATATACTCTAACAAAAATTAATGGTCAAAGTGACGAGGATTCCCGTAGTGGTTCTGTGACTGCTAGTGCCTGTACTTTGGCATTTGGTGCATGCATACGGGCCATATCCCATATCCCGTATCCTCTTTCCGATAAGGCAAGATTTGTTGATTAGTTAAGCGTACAGTAGTTTATGGATCATGGGGCGAGGAGGAAGATCCAGAAGCTCAAGGGTCTCGTGCCCGTGGAGTTTGATGACTCCATCGCGCAGACGTTCTTTGACCTAGAGATTGACAACCAGGAGCTCACGAGCGTCCTCAAGGGCCTCTACATCGACTCCGCCTTCCAGATGGATGTGGCCGGGAGCAAGAAGGCAGTGGTGTTCCGCGTGCCGTGCAGGCTCCATAAGGCGTTCAGGAAGATTCACGTCAGGCTCTTCCGTTGTATTGCTGTAGGCTTGATCCGTGGCTCATGTCCCTGGATCTGCTCAGTGGTGGCGCTTAAGCGTCGCATAATGATTTCTACAGTGGCGGACATTGCAGGATACGGCTCGTCGTGGAGTTCAAGGGTGGCTATGCCATGGCCTTGAGACGTGCAGGACCCCGGTGTGGTGGTGGCGGTCTTTTTTGTGTGTGGATAGTGCGTGGGGTGCTGTGGAGGTGCTGGCGAAAGCCTTGCCGGTGATCTTACTGGTCTCGACAGCAATGACGCCTTCGGGCGCCATTATCCTTCCTGGAGGTGTTGTAGTGGCACTCCATAGCTCTCATGTTACTGATCTCCAGGTGAAAACCTTGCCTCGGTGAGGCGGGCGGCGTCGGCGACTATAGTCGCCTCCTTCGAGTCGTCGCCTCGGAGGTCCATCTTCACGCAAAGCAGACCGTAGTTTGGATGGCACAGTCGGATGAGGATAGAGACTTGTTGAAAGTAAGGACGGAGAAAAAGTGCTGAAGCTTAGTCTTTCTAGTTTTTTTCAAGGGTATTGATAAATATCATCCGGATGTTTTCTTTCTAACTATCATCCAAAATTGTGACCGTTGGATTAGAGATTCAAGGGCCACAAATTCTCCCCACCCCCTCCAAAAAAAATCCACCCCCTCCAAAAAAAATTCTCCCCCCTCCAAAAAAAAAGAGACCGTTGGATCTCTAATCCAACGGTCCGAAATTTGGATGATTGTTGAGAAGAAAACATCCGGGTGATACCTATACACACCCTTTTTTCAATCCTTAAGCTATCATTTCTGTTGTTTTATACCCCTCAGTTTTGAGGCTTTGAGCCTAAGAGCTCATGTAACTTTTGGCTGTATATATCCCACGTGGATATAGAGGCCGGATTTTATATCCTTTATCTAAAAAATTGCTGATCGATTACGCAAGCGAGAATTTAGCACTAGATACGCATGCATGCACATCCAATTCTTGCCATCAGGAAGTAGCTAGTGCTTATACGTACGTACTTTGATGGAGCTTATGCGGCGGCGGAGGTTGGCGCTTGCCGAGGCGAGGCGCTCGGCCTGTGACGCCATGCACGCAGCAGCCATGCACCAACGTCGCCGTCTAGTGCTACATGCAGCAGCGCAGCTACCTTCGTTGTTGACGACGAGGAAGGCGTCGACGAGCAGCCTCACCCTCTCCGCCGCCATCTCCGCGTAGGCCCTGCCCTTCTCCGCCGCCTCACGGGTGGCGAGCCTTGGGCAGGGGAGCAGCACGGCGAGCAGCGCGGCCACCACCCCCAGGGCCGTGCACGCCACCACGTTCGTCGGCTGCAGCAGCGTGAACGCGTGGCCGGGGTGCTCCCCCTTCTTAAACCTGGCCACGTAGATGATGATGATCTGCCCCAGCGCGATCCGCTTCGCCACCGGCCCCGCCGACTCCAGCAGCGCCACCGCGAACGTGCTGAGCGCCACCATGGCTGTCGTGGCCAGCACTGACTCCCCGGCGCCGGTGCGGTGCGCCAGCCAGAGCGCCACCACCGACGGGACGGCGCCCATGATGGTGGCGTGAAGCCCGCTCACCGCGGCGCGCAGGGCGCTGCCGAGGGTGGCGTCGGTGACTATGATGACGGTGACGACGTAGGAGAAGGCCGGGAAGGTGATGTGGCGGCGGATGGTGGGCGGGGCGTACACGGAGACGACGCCGACGATGGTGCAGGCCAGGGCGGCGCGGAGGCCCGAGGCGAGCGACGAACGAAAGCGCTGACGATGGTCTACGTGCTGGATATTCATCATGTCATCGACGACGACGCCGCGGCCGGCACGAGACGAAGCTGCTGCTAATTGGTGTGGGGGCATTGCGCAGACGTTGCTGCTGCTGCTGCTGCTGGTGGTTTCAGCCATGTCCATGTATGCACAGTAGAATAGATCGATGCAATGCAAATTCGCGGCCGGGTTGATCGAGATCGCATGCATGCGAGGGCAGAGGGGCGTGTCGTGTGTGCGTATATATTATCAGTTAGGCTCGATCGTGAGGCCGGGGTACGTAAGCTAGCTAGCTAGGTTGATCGACTTGTGCACTACTACACATGCATGCATATTGCTTAGCTACTTCTCTGCAAGATATGATGAGGTAGAAATTAAAGCAGGCAGGCTAGCTAGTGCTTGTTTGTATCAGCAAATGGAATTGGTGCAGCTGCAAAGTACGGGCTTGTGATTGGTACCTTAGTGGCCATTCTTGTTATTCCACTGCTTTTAATTTGGAGCGAGCCAATCTACATGGACGATAGATGCGTGGGCGTCATCCACCGATCGATGCTAGCTTAATTGACCGGTCCTTCATCCTATCATGTTTCCTATACATACAGACATGGTAGAAATATCTTGTGATATCCAATACAGCTTATCCTAGCTAGCTTAATTTGGTCCTACTCGATCTCCCTCCATTCCTAAATAGATGTCGTGTCACACATCGATCAACCAATATATCTTCTAGTGAAATTTATATAATAGAATTCCTAATTAAATACCAAAAATTAGCTGAACTGAACTTTCCCTAGCCGGTCTGAGCAGAATTCACCACCAATTAAACCGCTGACACACTCCGGTCTGACGCTAGCCTTGCATGGCCATCTCATCAATGCAACTCATGCATGCAAGACTTAATTGATGATTCGACAACTTACAATTCGGCTAACAGCAATACTCAGGACTACAGCAAGTTATTAATTCGTGCAAGCATGGACTGTCCTCAGTAGCAGAGGCGGTTCTTTGTAGAGGCCAACATGCATGGCCATGGCCTCCCCTTCAGTTTTGCAACCCTTTTAAAAAAAGAAGTGCATATTAGGGCCCCGTTTGACACAGCTCAGCTTCACTAGTGAAGCTGTTATTTTTGGTTTCAGCTTCACGAGCAGCTTCACCGGTGAAGCTAAAGCTGTTTTGGAAAACTGTTTGGCAAAACAGCTTCACCAACAGCTTCATGCATGCCTGGGAGAGGGCAATTATCCAAGATGTCCCTGTCTACCTGACTTGTTCTAACATTTGGAGTTGTATGTTTGTATATGGTCATATGAATTAAAAAATAATATATTTGAATGAGTATGAATTAAAAAATTAAAATAATAAAAAATTTAAAATCAGTGCGAACGGGAGGAGAAGAAACAGGCGTGGGGACCCAGTGGCAAAGTGCTGTAATTTCTGTCAACTACAAGGGCGGTGGGTTCCTAGAACTGCGAGCCTGAGGGAGAGAGCTGTGAAAAGGTACTATTTTCAGCTTCACCCCACCCCATTCCCTTGTGAGAGCATGATTTAAGGAGCTTCATCCATGAAGCTGTTTGCAAAAAGGGTGTTTGGCAAAAAACAGCTCACAACAGCTTATGAAGTTGTTGGTGAAGCTGTACCAAACAGGGCCTAGGTCTACCAAGTGCTTAGACTAGAAAATGGCCACTGTTTCTTATGCAATTCATTGTACACCTTGTATATATATTTATGCTCAAGCTCCGTCGTCACTGGTCAGTAGTTTGCGTACGTAGTAAGGCCTAAAGGTATATATGGGCACGATCGAATGCGTTCCACCTCAACGATGAAACATAAGTGGACCGGATGCCATTTCAATTCTCCACGAATGTTTGACGCATCAAACCAAACTCGGATCGGAGTGCATCTGGGACGTGGCGAATAGATCGATCGACCTAGCAAGTGACCAAATGAAGTGAGGAAAATATATATAATGGATGGAACGATCGAAGAGGCCAGGCTACATGCATGCATAAGCTAGGATGGCCGCAGGAGGGCGTGAAGGGTTGAAATTAAAGGTCTCTCTAGCAAAGCAAAGCATGCAGGCAAGATGATCGAGTAGCTATATAGCTAGGTCGGAATTCCACTACTCGATCGGTCTCTCTAGCAAAGTAGCAATTAAGCTCTCGCTTTAATTTAATTATACATGCATGCATGTAGACGATCGAGTATATATGTATTACATATGATCTCTCTTCAAACAAAACGAGAGATCGATACTCATGCGTGTACACGGCCGGCCGTCCCTAGCTCTAGCTGCCTCCGTAACAACACCCCGGCCAGATCGAATCGAATCGAATCGAATCGAATACTACTACGAGCTAGCTTTTGGCCCTTGGGGTGCATGCAAGGGACGCGCCTAGCTAGCTTAGCTTCCTACCTATATACTTTCTTGCCAGGCCTGCATATATGCCGCTGCATGTTGGCCAGCATACCTAGAACAAAGTTGGTTAAAGAGATCGATCCATCCATCGATCACGCCTGCTGCTAGCTGCTAGTGCACCCTGCACACGCGCCATACATTAATTAATTCCCAATTGACTATATATACTGCTCAAATATATTGCATATATGCTCATGGCAATCCCTCGATCCCTTGGCAATATTGGCAGGCACAAACATATTGGCGGGCAGGCAGGCATGCACATACATATATAATATATAATCTCAACCGGCCTGCACGCCCCACTTGTATTGTATTTGTATATATACCTTGATTCATCAAATCATCTTGCCCACCTGTGTTACTAGTATATATATGTGAAAAAGTTAAATTCTCGCCAAGCATGATTGATGATCCAGGACAAATTCTCACCAAGCATGATTGATTGATGATCCAGGACCTCTACTTTCAACTCCTTTTGTTAGTTTATTATAACATGCATGCACCCATAAGTTAGCGCTTTGCGTTTAACATGCATCTATTATATCTGTATATTTACAAACAATGGGTGATATTTAAGATACCTCCTTTGTTTTAATTTGGAGGTCTAGAAAATCCCATAGTGATCCTTAAATCAGAAAAAAAAATCCTACAAATTCCCTCATTAATCGAGAGAAAAAGAGGAGATACACACCACTTATTTCGGTGGGATTAGATTATAACTAACAATGTAGATTAATTATATATAAATAAAATTTCTCTCATTAATCAAGAGAAAAAGAGAAGATCTACACCACTTATTTTAGTGGGATCAAATTATAACGATGTGGATTAATCATACATATATATTAGAACTATTACAATTATATAATAGATACAACTATATTTTCGAAAGGCACTCCAGTTATATAACAAATACTATATGCTACAATATCTAGCTAACGCGATTGCGCAGAAAATTCCGGTAGTTACTCCAATGATAGAAGAAAAAAAAGCCACCACATTCGATCTTAAGGTCTAGAAATTAACATGTTAATCGAAGAAAAAAAGAAAAATCTATGCCATCAATTACGGTGGATCTAGGTTACCGATGCAGATTACATAAGTGTAGATACGAGAGATGTTACAACTGTATAAGAAAAACAACTACATACCATCATAAGTATTGTAGTTGTATAACAAGTACAAATATAACTTTAGATATAAATACATGCATTATAGTATCTAGCTGCACAATTACACGAAAAATGTAGGTTGTAATATTCATCGTAACAGTTATTTGTTCCCTCAAATTAAATCAATTGGATATATGCCTATGTGCTACATACATACTAGTGCGTGGCTTCTAGTTGGTATGAGCATCAATGCATGCCATGTCAGCATGATAATAGCTTTCCTCTGTTGGGCTGAATTCCCTTGATCTCACGCACAAGACAAACAGTCGAAAATCACCCATTAGCCCAAGAGCTAGCTAGCGTACGTGTGAATTGTTGTTGCTTGCCCTTAGAGGTGTTATGAGACAAACAAATGCACCTGCCAGTGCTGTGTGTAGAACAAGCTAAATAGAGGCACTTCATTTTTCTTTTAGAGATGGGTAAAAATCTTTGTTTCTTTTCTTTTTAGTACAGAAGGAGATGAGATTGGATTTCCCTTTTCTTCATTGTTGCATTTCTTAATTTTGTATTCTGCTATTTTGATGATTATTTATTTATTCTTGCTTATCTTATCTTACTTTCCTAGTTGTTCTAAAGTAATATTGCGTGCCGCACAAATTAAGCTCGTGGTAGGAAACTTCTTTGTGTCATCCTATATATATTTCTGTTCATACCAAGGAAGAGAATACGTGATATTCCAAATTGGAGAATCAAAATGAAGCCCTTTTCTGCTCAGTCTATTTGGACCTTTTTGTATAATAGACATTAATTAGAATATAATACGCTATTTGCTGAGATTAATTTCTAACATTCTAAAAATAGTTTTGCTATTTCCTAAAATGCTCTTTCTACCGAAATTGTGCCCTAGTGTGTTAGCACAGTTCCAATAGACTGTAGGTATTCAGAGAATGGTTAATTCCTAATCTAGTTATATATAGTTTGTCCAAAACAAGTGTCTCGGCTTCGTACAACAAAATTATGTGTTCACAAAGCACATAGACAGTTCTTTTGAGTTCCATATGAATTTGTACATGTTCCATGCACAAGGTTGATGCAATGCAATTTTGCAATTGATGCCTAAGGATTAGAAGGTTCTTATAGAAGTTTAGGTGTGCCGGCCACAGTATGTAAGTCGGTCCTTACACAGCCAATGCACATGAACGAAAATTTATTAGATTTGTAGGTCTTAGCTAGCATCGTGGCACGACTAACCCGTCGACTCAGCAGCGTGGGTCTAGAGTTAGCCTAGTCAGCTTCATGGCAAAGTCGATTGAAAACCTGGCTGAAACTGGTGAAATCAACGGGTATTACGTACTTGAATGCGACTACTTGAATGTGACTGCAAGTACATGCAAAGAAATGACCAAGAGAAGTACTGTATCTGCAAGGAAATTAGGGGTTCCTATTGTAGTACTTAACCGGGGGATTCACAACAAACACTGGCTTGGCTCACTGTTCCTGTGACAATGTCCTACTTCACATTCACCAGGCGACACATGCAGTTCTTCGCATTCGTCGAGCAATGCATGATAGAAAAATCATCGTATGCATTTTTTCTTGTATTAGCCAATGCATAGCATGTGTCCGGGGGAGATCATATCCACAAGGAGAGGCACACGCAATGACTTTAGGTTTCGTTGATTTATTGCACAATAATTCTCTTAAAAAAAGATGGTGCTCGTGGTATCTTTTTCACTCAAGACGAGGTATCCATGCTAGTACAAATGTTATACGGGTGGCTTTAGGGGTATTCATGTTTGAAATCATTTGAAAAGTTTGCAAAATAAAAAAACTTGCATTTTATTGTTGGAATTGGGAAAATTTTCAAGCAAAATTTGAATTTCAAAGCAAAGTCTAAAACAAAAATTGCAAATCAGCATTTCAGTAAAATCAAAACTTGTTTTCTTCCCTCCCTTTGACTTGGGCCGAAACTACTTAGCCAGGCCGCTCCCTCCTTCCTTCCCTTCCATCATTTTCTTGCGGCCCAGTCGTATCCACGTTACGATATAGGGTGTAATCATTGCCGTGAGTAGGAAAGAGGCTTAGCAGTGGCAGCCGTGCTGATAGGAATAAGCAGTGGGCATGTTTTTTTTTTGCTGTGGTTTATGGTTTTTAGTTGAAATTTTTGAATTTTGGCTGTTTACGGTACAGATTATGGAAAGATCGATACTCACTTGCGATTTTAGTTGGTACAGATGTTGGGCTTTTTAACGTGTACTACGTTTAACTTGTAGACCCCGTCTTGATAAAATACTCCGTTTAAAAGTTGGGTACTGTAGCGGCTGCGAAAAGCCGGCCGGCTTGTTGCCTGCCGAACAGGCCCAGAGTCATCGTATATATGTGGTGTTGCGCGTCGCGTCGGCAGGCAGCACGGCTGTGTGCTCCACCATCGACGACCGCCGGCCGCTCCATGGTCCAGCCGCCCAGGACCAGCAGATGCACATCATCTTCTTCGATCATCTCCTACCACTATACTAGACATGCCCATGACCCCTGACAAGGCGGAGCAAGTGGTGGTGGCAGAAAGCGTTGCTTTAATTTCTCTGTTTTTTCCTTTGCTCTCCCCTTCACTTCACTACAGCTGCATAGAAATTTGTTGGGCCGATTGACGAATGGAACCCAACGTAATCAATTGCCATTGGATTGCGATTTCGAGACTATTCAAGCCAGTCCAGTCTGCATTTTTGAGTAGTTAATTTGGATTGTTGCGATGGTCCATCTGCTCGCTTGCTTGGCTGCTCTGCACAAGATCTTGTAATGCTAATAATACATGAGAAACTAGAATAAGGTGTATTGTGATTAATTTGATGCGCTAGCTCTTTCTAGCATGAATCGTTTACAGATCCGGCCAAATTAGTTCCAACATATATAAGGTGTACTTCCGTGCATTGCTTGATTTGATGCCAAAGAGAGAGAGAGAGGGAGGGAGGAAAAAAAAGCATGTACTCCAGCTAACAATTAAGCAGCTAGCTTAGCACTAGCAGTGGCTCGAGTGTTGTTTGTTGCAATGCTGCTGGTGCTCGTCGTGGTTGGCCTTCTGCTCCATCTCCGACAATACCTGGTCCTTGCCGTCCGTGGCGGCGTCTGCTGCTGCTGCTGATGTCGCGGAGGACCTGTGGTCGAGCCAGGCGATGATGTCGCGGAAGACGGCGTCGATGTTGTCGGGCGACTCGCCGGAGGTGAGGGCGTGCCACATGCCGGGGTAGAGGTTGAGCGTCTTGTCCTGGCTGGCCGCCGACCGGTACAGCAGCTCGCTGACCGACGGGTCCGTCACCTTGTCGTCGCCGCCGTGCACGATCAGAAACGGCAAGGAGACCTGAGGGAGGACGTGGGCCTCGAGGTGGAGGCTGACCCGGAGCAGCTCGTAGGCGGTCTTGAGGCGCGGCTTGCCCTTGTAGCAGTAGGGGTTCCTCCGGATCTCCTCCCGCTTCTCCTCCGTCCGGTACGCGGCGTCGATCACATCGTTCGTCGGCACGATCCTCCACGTCGGGATGATGCTCGTCATCGCCTTGAGAATGTTCACCACTACCGGATGAGGCCTCATCTCCTCCGCGATCTGCATGCATGCATGCAATTCATTCATCAGGTACCAAGGATAGTGATCCTTGGGAATTAAAAGCGTACGTTCCACAGGGATGAACAAATAGTGATTCCTTGATCAGGCAGAGCACAAACAAAATTGGCGAGGATGGAGGACGGAGGATTAGCTGTACCAAGCAGGATAGATGGTGGCTAGGAATGATGGAAGGAAGGAATGGATCGGAGATCTCTAAAGATGCTAGCTAGCTAGGGTCAAAGTTAAAGGCCGATTAAAAGGACGACACAAGCGTGCAACTCGCCGATAATAATGCCTCCCACTCGACTAACATCGTAGCTGGCATGCCGACACTAATGCTACTACTACTGGTCTAAAGTTGCGGCCTTCAATTCAGCTGCTACTGGGAAAAATATTGGTCGGTTAGATATGGTTGTGCCTTATAATTTTTGATTGAAATTTTTGAATTTTAGCTGTTTACGACAGAGGTTACGAGAGAGAGAGATTACTCACTTGTGATTTTAGTTGATACAGATATTGAGCTTTTAACATGTACTACAATTATTTTTAGATCCTATCTTGAGAAATACTCCGTTTAAAAGTTAAGTACTGTAATAAAAACTAAAAGTCGTTTTTAGAAGCCATTAAAGAACATGTCATCGGTTTGCACATTTTATAAAAGGGTGGCGATAGAAGTGGTAGCCGTCGGTTACCAGATTTTTTGGATATTTTTCAGGCGAAAATTTTGAATTAATTCCTTTTTGTTTTTTTTTGAATCTTTTAGATGAAAACTACGTGAATCTGAAATTTTTTTGACCGCTAACCTTGGTAACCGCTGGTTGCTAGTGAAATTTCAACGATAGAATTTTCCTGCTACAGCACACAAACACATATATAGGAAAAAGAAAGAAAAAGCAAATTCGGTTGGGCGATGGTCAATGTTAAGGGTAGGTAGCAACAACTGACCTTGCACATCGGGGCGACGAGGACGGCGCCGGTCCAGTAGGAGGGGGCGCGCGCGGTGGAGGAGCAGCGCGACGGCGCCGCCCATGGACTCGCCCAACAAGAAGCGAGGGAGCTGTGGCGATTCTGCTTGGACGGCGGTGAAGAAGAATTGTTCACAGTCTTGGACGAGGGCGTCGAAGGAGGGGACGTAGCCCTGGAGCCCCTCCGACTTGCCGTGGCCCTCGTAGTCGACGCCGTAGACGGCGTACCCGGCCTGCGCCAGGCGAACCCCCGTGCCGCGCATCGTCACGCTGCACTCCACCGCGTACCCTGCAGTACTCCATGCATGCGTGCGCGCGTTGATTCGTAATATATACATATAGGATGGATCATATATAGGAATACGCATGGCATGGGAACCCTAGCTAGCAGCTAGCTACCCTACCCACCATGGCACATGAAGACGAGGGCCTTTATCGGTTGCTTCGTGGGCAGCCATCTGCAGGTGAAGAGCCTCATCCCCCGGGAGTTGTTGACGAACTCCTCTTGGAATTCGTATCCGGAGTCCACGCCATGATCGACGTCGTGGCCCTTGCTCATCCCTGCCCTGCCCTGCCCTCCCCTCCCCTCCCTTGGTTCTGCCTGCCGGCGACACGCACGCACGCACGCGCAGGAAGAGGAGGAAGAAGAGAGAGATCTAGGGACGGCAGAGGAGCGAACAGAAACAGAAACAGAGAGTTGAGGAGGAGGAGGACCACCTCCTTATGGAGAAACTGCGGAGGGAGATGAGGAGAGCAAGACGACGGCGGCGGCCGGGGCAGAGAGAGAGAGAGAGAGAGAGAGAGAGAGATGGGAGGTGGGAGTCGTCGGAGTCGGGATTCCCTTCCCTCTAGTGCAACCCATCCATCATTTATGTATGTATTTCTTGGACTGGACGTGCGGTGCGTAAACAAAACTATACGAGTGGTCAGACACGTTTTCATCCATCCTTCTCCCCCATCACCTCCAACGTCTTTCACATATCTTTTTTCTTCAGCAAAGAAAAATACACAAAACATGTATAGTATTAACAACAGGACGGTCACAACGTCCCTGACAGTGACATGGCACGATTGCTGCTGCATCTCCCATATGTCTGTCACTCCTAGCCAGTACCAACAACTACGCAACACTAGCTAGCTCCTGCATTCACCCTTGCTAGCTATAGTTATATATATAACTATGTCTACTAAATTTCACATTGGTTAACCTTTCACAACCACGGACAAAAAACCACATGAGTTTTTACAACAACAACATCAATAAAAATCCATCCAAAGTTCCCCGAATTTTTTCTATTTTAACCCTTTTTTTTGAAAAATTTTCACATTTAGACCCCTGGTAGTTTAATTCCGTTTATGGACCCAGAGCTCGGCGCCGTGGGACACGGCGCCGAGGTATCACGTCTCGGCGCCGTGGTCCACGGCGCCGAGATGCCAGGCCCGCACCAGCGTGGCGGCCAACGTGGCGCCGACGTGGCAGGACCTCGGCGGCGTGGACCGTGGCGCCGAGCTCGGAGCCGTGTGTCGTGGCGCCGAGTAACTGGCAGCCGAGGATTGAAACATCTGAAAGTATTGCTTTTGCATCAATAGCGCTATTGGTGTTTTTGAAGTGCATGGACGGCAAATACGAGATTTTAGGTACTCAAATTGCTTGACCTTATACATTTTAGCAATGAAAAGAATCTCACACGCCGCTTTGATCAGATGCTATACAAAAAACTATATTTCATATCCATTTTGCTCTAGTATGTGTAATTACCAATTAGACAAGCATCATCTGTGGTAGCCCTGAATTATATGCTTTGTGCGACCTCTATTGTTTAAACTAGCAAATAGTATGTGTAATTACCAATTCAGGTTGGAGATGCTTTGTGCTTTTAGAATTAAGACATAATGTAGAAAGCATGATTGGCCTTGATATTCAAGTAATGTGATACTAATCGATAAGCCATTGCAGTCGTTTGCAGGAAACATAAATTCATTGCAGGAATTATAGAACCACAAAGTACAGACTACAGATTCGAACACAAATATCACATGAATATAACATATACACATATATACAACAAGTAGCTCATTACAACGTGCCTCCTAGCTCATTACAACATATATACAACGACTTTTAAGCCCAACCACAAACCTACACATATGTATCACTGCTTCCTAGCCTTACCCTTACCCTTACCAAGGGCGTCGGTGCCTGGAGTGTAACGGCTAGGATCGCGGCGGCGTCTGCGTGGTAATGTCGGCTGTGAAGGTGAGTCGAAGGAGCGTCTACGAGCTGAGACGGGCCTATCTCATCGTAAGTCTGCTCCACCTCGTCCTCGTCGTCGTCCTCACCGCCCTGGGACGGGAAAAGTGTCGCTCCTCGTGCTCCTCGTGGGGGACGAGCTCTGTCCCGTGTACGACCCTCGCCGCGTCGGGTCTGCAAGTCGTGTCGAAGGCACGTCTACGTCCCTCAACGCGTCTGTGCTGCAACCACAACGACCAGCCGCACGACGTAGCCGACCTGCTAGCCTCTGCCATCCAACATTTTGTTAACCAACAAGATACGAAGATATTAGTTACTAATTTTGTGAGTGGCTTTGTCGAAGGTTACCTCTAGGAAGCTACGCGTCCTGTCGTCGCCGACTGTCCTGGAGAAAACACTCTATGTCCTGTACGGACTGCTTCAGAGTGTTGCCCTGCAAACAAGCAAAAGAATGGATATTTTGCTATATCCACCCGTACCTGCAGTAGTAGGAAACTGTCTGCTCGTCCGCGTCTGCAGGACACTCTGCGAAAGTCTGCCGGAGCCATGTGATCGGAACTCCAGAAGTGCGATGGCCTGCCTCAGGAGGAAGCTCTCTCCCGAGGAAGGCCTCTACTCGGGCTCTCCAACCAGCAGGCACGCACGGTCCGATCACTGGACGGCCGTGAATGGCGACACCAAGTATCTTCTGAGTGTCCTGGAGCGTAATAGTCATCTCCCCGAAAGGGAGGTGGAAGCTGTGAATCTCCGGCCTCCACCTACATGATACAAAAAGAGTACTACATGTCAGAGAATTTGAGGCGCACATAGCCGATAAACAATGAACATGCAAGTGGAGCAATGGTTTAAGAGAATACCTGTCAACCAGTGCAAGTGATGGCCGGGGGGTTGAAGGTAGGCAACCCACGGCGAACCTGGTAAGAGGATGGCGTCTAGGCCAGCCCTCTCCAGGAAGGGAGTGTACCTCTCGTCATACCGCATGTCCAGGAACCTGTCATGGGTTCGAGGACGAAGGATGGGCAGCTCCTGTATAGAATACACCAAGTTTTTTTAGTTAATACATCAACATAAATAATTAATTGTACAAGTAGTGATGAAGGAAGTACCCTCCCCTCCGCGGTGTGACGTCCTCGGTGGTTCTCCTCGTAGTACGGGTCTAGCAGGTGCAATTGCGCCATCTACAAAAAAATTGAATTTGTCAATTGAAAGATCAAGCTCCATTTAAGTTGGTTTTGGTGTTAATGACAAATGCAATTATGACATTATGATATTAATGACATATACTTTATAATGTTTTGGTGAAAATGATAAATGAATTTATGAGACTAATATGTTTATTTGAGTTTATCTTTGGTTAGTCTCATTTGGATGAAAAGGTGAAATCAAAAGGTATGCATTCGAAATCGCTTTCTCATTTACAAATGCATTCCTTAGATCCAAAATATAGATTGAAATCCTCAATTAGTCTAAAATGAATATGTGCATATGTCTTCACTATATACACTTGTATGCTCACATTTAGGGGGAGCTCTCTATATATTTTGGAGTTTCATAAGTATTGATCCATGCTTCTTTCAATATGCATATTTTGGATCTTTTCTTTAAAATACATTCTTAAGTATATATATAACTTGTGTAGTTCATATATACACATGAGTAATCGGGTTGTCATCTAGCTTCTCCATCATGTGTTAATGGTATGAACGATTTTTGACAACCGGATAAGTAAGCTTTGTTTAAAGCTTATCTTAGAGTATACATTTGTTGTGTACAAGTTGTATACTCGCAAATCAACTATATATCTCATCATTTGTTGAGATTGTCATGAATTACCAAACTGATGAAGTTTGGTAATCGATGACAATTGCTTTGTGGACTAACGGTTTCCATGAGTTGGATGAATAGGTTAGGCTCCAAAAATGAGAACGACTTGGGATGACTTCATGTGTTGAAGGTCATCAAATCAAGATGCGAGAAGAAAATGGCTTCATGTGTTGAAGGCCATCAAGAAAGAGAGGAAGACACATCATGAGTTGATGCATGAGGAGATGATCATGTGTTGATCATCAAGTCAAGTGAAGATCATCATGTGTTGATGAAGTTGAAGAAAATGATGCATCATGAGTTGATGCATATCGAGACAATGACCCAAGGCAAAGGTATGACTAGCTAGGGCTAAGGATGTGTTCCTAGTTTTTACCGGTCTTGGTGTTTGGTTGGAAGACCGGATTGCTAGTTTAGGTTGCCGTATTATTAAGAGGGGTCATGTCTAGTAGTTTGAGTCTCATCATGTGTTGATAGCTCAAACCTCACCACGTCTAGCTCATGTGTTGAAATCTTTGCAACATGAGACTATGCATTGCGAATGTGTTTTGCAAGTGCTTGAAGTCCATGTTTTCATTCTTTGTGATATGAGGCTTATATTTGCAAATGTGTTTTGCAAATGGATTGAAGCTCATATATAATCCTTGTGGCATGTGACTTAGGTTTGCGAATGTGTTTTGCAAATGTGAGAAGTCCATGTACCTAATCCTTGTAGCATGATCTAAGTTTTCCAAATGTGTTTTGCAAAAGTTGGAGATCATGCATTATCCCTTGGCATGGTCTAAAATTATTTGTCGCTATTTCCTTTGATATTAGACCGTGATAGTGACTCTTGGATGTCTTGTGATTTCTGCATTGATCTAATGTGTTTGAGATCATGCAAATAGGTGGGTTGTGTAGCCCTCTGAATAAGCTTTCCATAGAGTCCAAGATCACTCAATTCCGACATCGGAGTCAAAAGTTATGACCGTTTTTCCGAGTGTCGTCTGTGCTGAAAAACCGGAAAACGGAAGTACCGCGATTTGTACTGCGGTAGTTCCGGATTTTGCGGAAGTTCCGCGATTTGTACTGCGGTAGTTCCGATTTTTCCGGTAGTTCCGCGATTCCGGAAGTTCCGGATTCCGAGCGGAATGTTTTTTCCAGAGAGCGATTTTTGAATGACTTAGCCTCGGGAAAAACGGTAGTTCCGCGATTTGTACTCCGGTAGTTCCGGTTTTGCTGAGAAACGACTAGTTTTCTGACCATTGGCGAGGAAAGCGGAAGTACCGCGATTTGTACTGCGGTAGTTCCGTTTTTCCTGTTTTTTTCAGGGATTTGGCTCCAACGGCTAGTTTTCTTGTGTGGGGTATAAATACCCCCTTGTGGCCGGTTGGAGATGTTGTTGCTTGACCCATTCTTGTATTCTTGAGCTAGAGTGAGGCTCTCCACTCAATTGTGCATGTGTTGCATTTTGTGAGAGAGGAGAGGTGTTCTAGAATGCATGTGTTGCATCTAGAGGATGACTTTGTGTCCGGAGTTGAGCTTGTGCATTCGTTGCACGTGGTGAGAGTCAAGTGAGGGACTTGACTTGTTACTCTTGGAGTTTGCCGACTCCTAGACGGCGTTGGAGGCGTCGTGCGCGGTGATCTTCTCATGAAGGTTGTGAGAAGACCCGGCGAATTTGTGAAGGTTGGAGCTCACCTACCCGGAGCGGGAAAGAGCTACCACTAGTGGATACGAGGTGTTTCGGCTTAATTCGTGGAGCCGGTCCGATTTGTTCGGGCTAACATCAACGTGGATTAGGGGAGACCGGCAAGTCTCCGAACACCACGGTAAAACATCGTTGTGTCAATTGTGGTTTGTTTCCTTGTACTTAATTTATATTCAAGCAATTTACATTCATAGAATTAAATTGATTGCTTGTATATCTAGGATTGCAAACATTGACCTAGGCTAGAACGATTAGTGCACTTAGGCGAATTTAATTGTTGTAGGCGCTATTTGAGCTAAACCAACTTGATTTTAGCTTCCGCATTGTATACTTGGTTTAGGCAAATAGAAAAGGTTTTGAATTGCTAATATTAATTTGTAGAGAATTTTTAAACCGCCTATTCACCCCCCCTCTAGTCGGCCTCCTCGATCTTACATCAGTCCAACATAGAAGTAAACAAAAATTTGAACATGCATAAAATGTGGAAATAATAAGAAATTAAACAAGAAACATAGCAAATTGCATATGGGAAAACAAAGGGGGTTGCTCTCCCTCGCCTCGTTCTTCCTGGAAGTTGATCCATAACCATTATATTTATTCTCAGTTATATTCGCAGAGACTACCAGTACAAATGAGCCATTTATCTACGATGTGCCAACAAGAAAGGAACAACATTTGATTACTTATTCAAATGAAAACTACATTGACATGATAACATTGACATGCAGAAAAAAAGTTATACCATTGCCTTCAGCCTCACATTCAAACCCACCATGTCCCTATATACATACTAGAGACTCTACCCTTTTACAGTCTACCGCATACATCTCCGTAACAGTATCCTCGACACTACCACAATGGTTCAATACACCAAGATCGTATGCACAATCTATCCACATTGTCCAAGACAAGAGCCAGACCAGCATGTTCTCACCTCAACCAGGGGGCGGCGGCAGGGAGGCCGGGGAGGCGGCGGCACCAGGGAGGCCAGGGACGCGGGAGGCCGCGGAGGCAGCGGCACCAGGGGCGGCGGCGGCACCAGGGAGGCCGGGGACGCGGGAGGCCGCGGAGGCAGCGGCACCAGGGGCGGCGGCGGCACCAGGGAGGCCGGGGACGCGGGAGGCGGGAGACCGGGGAGGGGCGGCACCAAGACGGCCGGGGACGCGGGAGGCGGGAGACCGGGAAGGCGGCGGCACCAGGGGGTGGCGGCACCAAGACGCGGGGAGGCGGCACCAGGGGCGGCGGCGGCACCAGGACGCGGGCGGAGACTCGGGCGGCCGCGGCGGGGACGGGAGGCGTGCAGCCGGAGACGCGGGGAGGCGGCCAGGCGCAGACGCGGGCAGCCGCGGCGGGGAGGCGACGAGGCGGACAAGGCGAAGGAGAGGAGGCGGCGGTCGGCGGTTTGCGTGCTTTGGACGAGCGCGTCAACCAGCGGCTCGGACCGAGGGAAAAGGCCGCGAACTCGGCGCCAAGATCCATGGCGCCGAGGTCAACGCCACGAACCACGGCGCCGAGGTGCTGCCACGTCGGCGCCACGTATGCCGCCACGCTGGAGCGCGCCTGCAAGCTCGGCGCCGTGGACCACGGCGCCGAGACGTGTTACCTCGGCGCCGTGACCCACGGCGCCGACCCTCTGGGTCCAAAAACGGAATTAAAACTACCAGGGGTCTAAATGTGAAAATTTTTCAAAAAAAGGGCTAAAATAGAAAAAATTCGGCCAAAGTTCCTATCCAATTCGGGCGTAATAGTACGTTAGGGTAGTCAACCAATGACAGACTAGTCAGCAGTGGCTAATGGTAAAAAAAAAGATGGCACAAGATCCAACATCCTGCATCATTTAATGTCTCCACCGCGGACCAAAGCAAAGGAATCCTTCACCTCGCGCAATTTGTTGAACAATCAGCACCTAGTACATATCAACAAGTCAAATACATCTCTGAAAACAAAAAATATAACAAAAAAAGGAAATAAAATAATGACGACAAAGGCGATGATAAGGTAAATTAAGGTGGTGATCATTTGGGCTTTTTTTGTGGCTTATGGCTGAAAAACACTGTAACTGGCTGAAAAACACTGTAGCTGACAGAGACTTATTTAACATAATTAAATTTAAAAAAAATTAAAAAATATAAAAAATATGTTAGCCCATTACGTATTACAAACAAATACGGAAAAAAGACGAAATTTATGAATAGTGAAAAATAAGCCAGAAGCTGAAGCCGAAACGATCACAACCTAATCTCATGCAAGCAACCTTGCAGTACTGTACATGGGGGCAACTGAAATGGCCCCATCCCAATAAGCAGGTTCGGTTCCTTCCATGGACTCACCAAGCAAGAACTTCTGTTTTCTCTTGTACACTCCTTTCTCTAGAATAAGGGGAACACAATATGAATATTCGCAATTTACAATTTTCTAGTCATCCACCAATCACATGGATCTGCCTTGGATATTTTCGCCACCGCCTCTCCCTACCGCCTTAAGCTCGCTAAATAAGGCTCCAACCCCTCCTGTGAATTCCGTTGGTGACCAACGGCCCCTAGCACACCCCCGATTGTTTCAATGACCACCGCATCACCATCAATCGCCGGAGACCCGCAAGTAAGCCAAATCTCGGTTCTTGTTTTGTCGTCAAACTCAATTCAATTTCTTTGGACATTAGCATCCTCACACTCCCAGAAGCACCACTGAAGCCTTGTCGAAGCTTCCCTAAGCCCCTACAACCTTAGCGACTAGCATCGTCGCTCAGCCATAGAGCCTCATTGTGGACAGCTCACCAGAGACCATCATAACCTGAGCCGACCAAGCCATTGACATCCCCTCGCCCCAAAGATGCTCTAGCACGCATGCTCCGATTGTTTAGTGTCTCGGAGAGCCATTGAGCCATGGAAAACTGCCGCGGAGCTCCCTCGCCACCGGCAAAGCTCCGGCCAACCCCAACCCTGCCCAAGGCCAAAAATGGGTTCTTCTCAATCCCCTGAGTCCATCCATGCCATCGATTTTCACCGGAGTTAATCGTAGCGCCGGAATTCGTTGTCGCCAAAAATCCCCTATTTCTCGGCACTGTAGCATGCACGGAGGAAGACGATGAACAGTACTGGCCTAGTACTGTAGCATCCGACTCATTAGTGAATAGTGTTCGGTTCGGTACTTTAGCAGCCCAACCCATTAGCAAACAGTACCCAGACCCGGAATGAATAATAAATACCCGACACTGTAGCAACCAACCCAATATAAACAGTAACCGACCCGTTAGTAAATAGTATCATACTCGCAGTGAACAGTGCATACCCGTTACTGTTCATCCATACCCAAAAATACAAAATACATCCATTTTGATCATTTTGAACCCATCTACCCATTTCTTAGCTCCATTTTACCATATTGGACATCGATAATATGCAAAACCACTAAAACATATTTCCAAACCCTAAACCCTAATACGGTTCAAACTCTTATCGTTTGTCGAAACCCCAAAAACACATATGCCCTTTTTATCATCTTGAGCCCGTCTACACCTTTTCAACTTCGCTCTGCCACCTTAGACTCTGGTAAAGCTCTAGACAACCTAGATAAATATTTTGACCCTAAAATCTAATGCCATCCATACCTTTAGCCATTCACCAAAATCCATACAACGCCTATATACATCCTCGATCATCTTGAACCCACCTAACCTAATTCCAATCCCGTTGAGCCGAACCACCCACGGCCTAAACCCTGACCACACCACCTACCTTCTTTATGTCTTTTCGGTTATTTAATTGTATTTTGTTCCCAGCTTGCGTTCTGCAAAGCAGGAACTCATTTGTATTCGTCTTCCACGCTAGTACTCGGACCACACAAGTTGGTCAACAGAAGGACTACAAGAGCAATTAAAGAAGTCAGTATCCAATCCGAAGACTATAGTAAGTCAGAGGCTATGGATAAAGAGGCAAGTCACATGTCTTTGACCATATTGAACTTATATTCTGTTAATTATTATTTATCAGCATTTTTATTATGTTATTTACGCACTGTTATTTCTTTTACAATAAATGTTTAGAATGACATGATATTAGCTAATGTCCTACCATCTAAAAAAGCCCTGTTTAATTTGATGGCTATATTCACTTTGACAAGACATGGTAATATTAAATGTATTACCATTTAATATTAGCTAATATCATGGTAGAAACTCAACAAATTTTTTCACTATTAAAGATTTGGCATTTATTGATATAATTTTGAAAAGTGGTTCTAGGATAAGAAAGGATTGCTGGAGGCCATGAGTCAGTTGGATCTCATGACCTTATCCTAGGGTGGAGACTTGGTTGTGGATTGGTGGCAGTACGGCGAACGTTGAATATGGGTTTGTGGGAGGAAGTTGCCTCAGTGAAAATATAAGGACTAGACCCTTATGCTGAGTAAAGAATGTAACATCCGCTCAACCACAAGCGTTGACTTATCAAACCTAGTTTAGTAGCTGATCAAATCGATTGAATATCCGCATAAGGGCATGATATACTGTTCTAGAAGAGAGAACAGCAGGCGTAGGGATGTGGTATGGAAAAGGTAAAATCATACTTTCCCAACGGTAGACTCTGCCCTGTCAGGCCGCCGTTTTTCATGACAGGGGATCCATAGTTTACTGGATAGAGGCTACATAAATAGATGAGCAGTGAACAGTCTTGTTTTCTTGAACCCGGACGCGGGAGTTAAGAGATCTTGTGGGTAAAGTTTGGCAGTTCTACAGAGTCATTGATTAATGGTATTCGAATACGTCGTGCTTCTGGTAAATGAAGCTGTGTTTAATGGATGAATCCAACAGCAAAGCATAAGTAGATTTGGAGATGTTGAAGTCTAGCAAGCAAGTTTTGAAACCTAAATTCCTTAAGAAGTTATCGTTCTTTTGTGTTTAAAAACATTTACAAATAAAACTGTATCCATAACTACTTAATCAAACCCATATATTCATATCCTTTGGAAACCCTAGCAAGTAGCTATATAGCATTTCCCCATATAAAGATTTACCATGGTATAGGAAGATCAGAGCTTTTGGTTCATAGTTTAAAGGGCTCCATTGGCATCTAAAGAGCTTTATCCCTCGTGTATTCGAAATATATTCCTGCAACCAAAAACATTTTCCAACATATCATTCGATCACATGCAAATGCAGAATTCAATGATGAATGTGTCTTCAAATTTCTGTATTTGTTCGGCATAATACACAAATGATATATCTTTACAAACTAAGGTGTACTCTGGTTAAAAAAAGGCTTTTTCTCTAGGAAAACAACTAACCTCATCATATTTGATATCATCATTGGTCATTTGCTCTTGAAAGTAAGTAGTGACTCCACGGCAAGAAAGAAATATATATATAATATATATATATATATATATATATATATATATATATATATATATATATATATACACATACATACATACACTAATACAGAAAAGGTCATCACAGACGGTTCAAAAACGTCATCACAGACGGTTTTGTGAACCGTCTGAATTTATGGGTCAGTGATAATACGAGGTCATCACAGACGGTATTTAGTTAAAAACCGTCTGTGATATATAGTTATCACAGACGGTTCTAAATTTAGAACCGTCTGTGATATTTACATATCACAGACGGTTCGTAACTAAAAACCGTCTGTGATATTTATAAATCACAGATGGTTTTTAGTTAAAAACCGTCTGTGATATTCCCTAAACCTATTTCTGTTTATTGGCTAGCTTCAGGAAATGCTAGCCATGCCATCTGAAACAAGCAGATCAACATGTACATGTATACATCCAATTCACATCTCAATTCATTTCACAAACATAAAACATCCATTTTTATTAAGATTAGAGCCTACCATTACAATATCTCAAACAACGAGCAGGTTACACAACAAGAACAGAGAAAAAGAGCAAATATCTATGCCTTCTCGCCCCTGATGCAACGCATGAGCTGGATGTCTTTGACGCCCACCATCGTCGGCGTTGATTGAGCGTCTGCACGGTTGGCACGAGTTAGTTGATTCTGCGGTATCTTGCCTCCCGTAGACTTGTGTGTCGTCTGCAAGGAGGAGGAGGACAACAAGAAGGAGGACAACAAGGAGGAGAAGAACATACAGCAAGGAGGAGGACAGCAAGAAGGTGGAGAACATACAGCAAGGAGGAGGACGAGAAGGAGGAGGAGAACAGCAAGGAGGCTGGGTTTTGGTTATATTTATAGGGGAGGGAGAGGCGGGAGGTCGAAATTTTTTGGCGTGGGGATCCGTG
>CM029651.1:16113112-16135731 GCA_017311315.1 Dendrocalamus latiflorus | reverse complement strand
TTTTTTCTACGAGATGGACCACTGCGTGACGCATAGCTGGTTACGGTGAGCTGCACAGGAGCAGGCACATTTCCGGAGAACCATGGGCAACAGGCTATATGAGATGCCACGGTGAAGAAACGCCTTCTCTCGTGGATCGTTGCGCTTTTGTGAGGACTAGTTGCTAAGTGTCAATTTTTCTACGAGATGGACCCCTGGTGAAGCATAGCTGGGTTACGGTGAAGTAGATAGGAGCAGGAAATATTTCCGGAGAACCATGGGCAACAGGCTATATGAGATGCCATGGTGAAGAAACGCCTTCTCTCGTGGATCGTTGCGCCTTTTTGTGAGGACTAGTTGCTAAGTGTCCATTTTTTCTACGAGATGGAACCACCCCGGTGAGCATAGCTGGGTTACGGTGAAGCTGCACAGGAGCAGGCAAGCATTTCCGGAGAACCATGGGCAACAGGCTATATGAGATGCCACGGTGAAGAAACGCTTCTCTCGTGGATCGTTGCGCTTTTTGTGAGACTATTTCTAAGTGTCTGTTTTTCTACGAGATGAATCACCCAGTGAAGCCTAGCTGGGGTTACGGCGAGCTGCAGAGGTGCGGCAACATTTCTGTAGAACCACGGCAAACAGGCTGTATGAGATGCCACGGTGGAATAAACGGCTTCTCTCGTGGATCGTTGAGCCTTTACTGTGAGGACTAGTTGCTAAGTGTCCATTTTTTCCACGAGATGGAACCACTCGTGACGCATAGCTGGGTTTACGGTGAAGCTGCACAGGAGCAGGCAACATTTCCGGAGAACCATGGGCAACAGGCTATATGAGATGCCACGGTGAAGAAACGTCTTCTCTCGTGGATCGTTGGCCTTTCTGTGAGGACTAGTTGCTAAGTGTCCATTTTTCTTACGAGATGGAACCACCCGGTAACGCATAGCTGGGTTACGGGTGAAGCTGCACAGGAGCAGGCAACATTTCCGAGAACCATGGGCAACAGGCTATATGAGACGCCACGGTGAAGAAACGCCTTTCTCGAAGATCGTTGTGCGTTTAGTGAAGAAAAGTAGCTAAGCGTCAATTTTATCTACGAGATGGAACCCTCCTGGTGACGCATAACTGAGCTACAGTGAAGTTAGATAGGAGCAGGCAATATTTCCGGAGAACCGTGGGGCAACATGCTGTATGAATGCCACGGTGAAGTAACGCCTCTCTCGTGGATCGTTGCGCATTTGTGTGAGGACTAGTTGCTAAGTGTCCTTTTTTCTACGAGATGGAACCACCCGGTGACGCATAGCTGGGTTACAGTGAAGCTGCACAGGAGCAGGCAATATTTCCGGAGAACCATGGCCAACAGGCTATATGAGATGCCACGGTGAAGAAACGCCTTCTCTCGTTGGATCGTTGACGTTTTAGTGAGGACGAGTAGCTAAGTGGTCAATTTTTCTATGAGATCAAACCTCCTGGTGAACGCATAGACTGAGCTACAGTGAAGGTAGATAGGAGCAGGCCAATATTTCCGGAGAAACCTGTGGGGCAAAAGGCTGTATGAGATGCCACGGTGAAGTAAACGCCTTCTCTCGTGGATCGTTGCGCCTTTCTGTGAGGACTAGTTGCTAAGTGTCCATTTTTTATACGAGATGGAACCACCCGGTGATGCATAGCTGGGTTACGGTGAAGCTGCACAGGAGCAGGCAACATTTCCGGAGAACCATGAGACAACAGGCTGTATGAGATGCCACGGTGAAGAAACGCCTTCTCTCTTGGATCGTTGCGCCTTTCTGTGAGGACTAGTTGCTAAGTGTCCTATTTATTCTACGAGATGGAACCACCCGGTAACGCATAGCTGGGTTACGGTGAAGCTGCACAGGAGCAGGCAACACTTCCGGAGAACCATGGGCAACAGGCTATATGAGATGCCAAGGTGAAGAATCGCCTTCTCTCGTGGATCGTTGCGCGTTTTAGTGAGTACGAGTAGCTAAGTGTCAATTTTATCTACGAGATGTAACCTCCTGGTGACGCATAACAGGGCTACAGTGAAGTTAGATAGGAGTAGGCAATATTTCTGGAGAACCGTGGGGCACAGGCTGTATGAGATGCCTCGGTGAAGTACGCCTTCTCTCGTGGATCGTTGCGCCTTTCTGTGAGGACTAGTTGCTAAGTGTCCATTTTTTCTACGAGATGGAACCACCTGGTGACGCATAGCTGGATTACGGTGAAGCTGCACAGGACCAGCAACATTTCCGGAGAACCATGGGCAACAGCTATATGAGATGCCACGTGAAGAAACGCCTTCTCTCGTGGATCGTTGCGCGTTTTAGTGGGAACGAGTTGCTAAGTGTCAATTTTATCTACGGGATGGAACCTCCTGGTGACACATAACTGGGCTACAGTGAAGTTAGATAGGTGCGGCAATATTTCCGGAGAACCGGGTGGCAACAGGCTGTGTGAGATGCCACGGTGAAGTAACGCCTTCCTCTCGTGGATCGTTGCGCCTTTTTGTGAGGACTTGTTGCTAAGTGTCCATTTTTTCTATGAGATGGAACCACCCGATGATGCATAGCTGGGTTATGGTGAAGCTGCACAGGACCAGGCAACATTTCCGGAGAACCATGGGCATCAGGCTATATGATATGCCACGGTGAAGAAACGCTTTCTCTCGTGGATCGTTGCGCGTTTTAGTGAGGACGAGTAGCTAAGTGTCAATTTTATCTACGAGATGGAACCTCCAGGTGACGTATAACTGGGCTACAGTGAAGTTAGATAGGAGCAGGCAATATTTCTGGAGAATCGTGGGTCAACAGGCTGTATGAGATGCCACGGTGAAGTAACGCCTTATCTCGTGGATCGTTGCGCCTTACTGTGAGGACTAGTTGCTAAGTGTCCATTTTTTCCACGAGATGGAACCACTCGGTGACGCATAGCTGGGTTACGGTGAAGCTGCACAGGAGCAGGCAACATTTCCGGAGAACCATGGGCAACAGGCTATATGAGATGCCACGGTGAAGAAACGTCTTCTCTCGTGGATCGTTGCGCCTTTCTGTGAGGACTAGTTGCTAAGTGTCCATTTTTCTTACGAGATGGAACCACCCGGTAACGCATAGCTGGGTTACGGTGAAGCTGCACAGGAGCAGGCAACATTTCCGGAGAACCATGGGCAACAGGCTATATGAGACGCCACGGTGAAGAAACGCCTTCTCTCGAAGATCGTTGTGCGTTTTAGTGAAGAAAAGTAGCTAAGCGTCAATTTTATCTACGAGATGGAACCTCCTGGTGACGCATAACTGGGCTACAGTGAAGTTAGATAGGAGCAGGCAATATTTCCGGAGAACCGTGGGGCAACAGGCTGTATGAAATGCCACGGTGAAGTAACGCCTTCTCTCGTGGATCGTTGCGCATTTGTGTGAGGACTAGTTGCTAAGTGTCGTTTTTTCTACGAGATGGAACCACCCGGTGACGCATAGCTGGGTTACAGTGAAGCTGCACAGGAGCAGGCAATATTTCCGGAGAACCATGGGCAACAGGCTATATGAGATGCCACGGTGAAGAAACGTCTTCTCTCGTGGATCGTTGCACGTTTTAGTGAGGACGAGTAGCAAAGCGTCAATTTTATCTACGAGTTGGAACCTCCTGGTGACGCATAACTGGGCTACAGTGAAGTTAGATAGAAGCAGGCAATATTTTTGGAGAACCGTGGGGCAACAGGCTGTATGAGATGCCGCGGTGAAGTAACGCCTCTTCTCGTGGATTGTTGCGCCTTTCTGTGAGGACTAGTTGCTAAGTGTCCATTTTTTCTACGAGATGGAACCACCCGGTGACGCATAGCTGGGTTACGGTGAAGCTGCACAGGAGCAGGCAACATTTCCGGAGAACCATGGGCAACAGGCTATATGTGATGCCACGGTGAAGAAACGCCTTCTCTCGTGGATCGTTGCGCATTTTAGTGAGGACGAGTAGCTAAGCGTCAATTGTATCTACGAGATGGAACCTCCTGGTGACGCATAACTGGGCTACAGTGAAGGTAGATAGTAGCAGGCAATATGTTCGGAGAACCATGTGGCAACAGGCTGTATAAGATGCCACGGTGAAGTAACGCCTTATCTCGTGGATCGTTGCGCCTTTCTGTGAGGACTAGTTGCTAAGTGTCCATTGTTTCTACGAGATGGAACCACCCGGTAACGCATAGCTGGGTTACGGTGAAGCTGAAGGACTACCGGCAGGCTACGATAGCGCAAATTAAAAAAATTTCTACCCGTAAACCAAGATCACTGCAGTTATAGATCACGGAATTACCACTAGACGCGCAGGTGCGGAATTGATGCAGCACGTCGGGGCAGAGTAGTCGTACTACGTCGATGCAACACGTCGGGGCAGAGTAGTCGTACTACTTCCTCGTCCACGTCGCGGCGTCCCACGTACAACTCCTCTATTGCGGTTCGTCCAAACGCTACAGATGCAGCGCCGCCAAAAGGTATCCACACGTACGGGAGGAAGCGACGCACGCCGGATTACTAGATCCGCGCGAGCGCCCAGGGCGTGGGAGGGGTGGCGGCCAGGGTTTGAGGATGTCACGGGAAAAAGACCCTCCTCCCTTGTGCGCCCTTGCCCTCCTTTTATAGACGTCCTCACAATGGGCTTCTACGAATGGAGGCCCATTAGGACTCAATACCCAGTCCAACCCGGATCCAATCCGAATTAGGCTTCAGCCCTTAAGTGTGTGACCCTATGGGTTCACGTATGTTTAGACATGACACGAGTTTACCTACTCGGTCAATAGTTGGTAGCGGCCTCTAGCAAGACGTGCCAACTCCTAAACATACATAAAGATCATATCGAACGAACCATCACAACTTTATGTACATGCCAATCCCTTTGCCTCACGATATTTGGTCGAGCTCCAAGCTGACCACTCTTTCTCGATCCTGTGATCCGGAATCCCTTACTAGGTTAACTCTTAACCTTAAGTAGCATGGCCATGCATTTCTGGATCCGATCACTCGAGGGGCCCAGAGATATCTCTCTCAGGTAGAGAGGGGCAAATCCCATCTCGACTGACCATGCCTCGCAGCATGCTTCATGACAAACCCGAAAGTTACCTTTATAACTACCCAGTTACGGAGCAGCGTTTGATAGCCCCTAAGTAGGTCGATTCACATCTCAAGTACATGCGACAATCTCAGGTCTAAGGACAAGGCGTACACATTGTGTAGAGAGAGAACCATAAGTATAATTGTTATGTCTCATGTTGGGTCGGTCCAACCCCATGTTCTAAACATGTGTCCACATTATTGGTTTGACATCTCCATGTCTATGACCTGTGAAACATGGTCATCAACCGATACATGTGCTAATCCATTATTCACGTGTGTCCACACATGAACTTCGACTAGGGACAACTTTAGAATAACCATACAAGTAAAGAGTTTCACAAACAAGTCACATACTTGTTAATCAATACAAAGGCAATATTCAAGGAACATTTATTAAATCATGGATACAACGAAATATCATCATCTCTATGATTGCCTCTAGGGCATATTTCCAACAGAAGCTGCACAGGAGCAGGCAACATTTCCGGAGAACCATGGGCAACAGGCTATATGAGATGCCACGGTGAAGAAACGCCTTCTCTCGAAGGTCGTTGTGCGTTTTAGTGAAGAAAAGTAGCTAAGCGTCAATTTTATCTACAAGATGGAACCTCCTGGTGACGCATAACTGGGCTACAGTGAAGTTAGATAGGAGCAGGCAATATTTCCGGAGAACCGTGGGGCAACAGGCTGTATGAAATGCCACGGTGAAGTAACGCTTTCTCTCGTGGATCGTTGCGCATTTGTGTGAGGACTAATTGATAAGTGCCCTTTTTTCTACGAGATGGAACCACCCGGTGACGCATAGCTGGGTTACGATGAAGCTACACAGGAGCAGGCAACATTTCCGGAGAACCATGGGCAACAGGCTATATGAGATGCCACGGTGAAGAAACGCCTTCTCTCCTGGATCGTTGCGCGTTTTAGTGAGGACGAGTAGCTAAGTGTCAATTTCATCTACGAGATGGAACCTCCTGGAGACGCATAACTGGGCTACAGTGAAGTTAGATAGGAGCAGGCAATATTTCCGGAGAACCGTGGGGCAACAGGCTGTATAAGATGCCACGGTGAAGTAACGCCTTATCTCGTGGATCGTTGCGCCTTTCTGTGAGGACTAGTTGCTAAGTGTGAATTTTTTCTACGAGGTGGAACCACCCGGTGATGCATAGTTAGGTTACGGTGAAGCTGCACTGGAGCAGACAATATTTCCAGAGAACCATGGGCGACCGGCTATATGAGATGCCACGGTGAAGAAACGCCTTTTCTCGTGGATCGTTGCGCGTTATAGTAAGGACGAGTAGCTAAGTGTCCATTTTATCTACAAAATGGAACCTCCTGGTGATGCATAACTGGGCTACAGTGAAGTTAGATAGGAGCAGGCAATATCTCGGGAGAACCGGGGGGCAAAAGGCTGTATGAGATGCCACGGTGAAGTAACGCCTTCTCTCGTGGATCGTTGCGCCTTTTTGTGAGGACTAGTTGCTAAGTGTCCATTTTTTTACGAGATGGAACCACCCGGTGACGCATAGCTGGGTTACGGTGAAGCTGCACAGGAGCAGGCAACATTTCCGGAGAACCGTGGGCAACAGGCTATATGAGATGCCACTGTGAAGAAACGCCTTCTCTCGTGGATCGTTACGCGTTTTAGTGAGGTCGAGTAGCAAAGTGTCAATTTTATCTACGAGATGGAACCTCCTGGTGATGCATAACTGGGCTACAGTGAAGTTAGATTGGAGCAGGCAATATTTTCGGAGAACCATGGGGCAACAGGCTGTATGAGATGGCACGGTGAAGTAACGCCTTCTCACGTGGATCGTTGCGCCTTTCTGTGAGGACTAGTTGCTAAGTGTCCATTTTTCTACGAGATGGAACCACCCGGTGACGCTTAGCTGGGTTACGGTGAAGCTGCACGGGAGCAGGCAACATTTTCGGAGAACCGTGGGCAACAGGCTATATGAGATGCCACTGTGAAGACACGCCTTCTCTCATGGATCGTTACACGTTTTAGTGAGGACGAGTAGCAAAGTGTCAATTTTATCTACGAGATGGAACCTCCTGGTGATGCATAACTGGGCTACAGTGAAGTTAGATATGAGCAGGCAATATTTCCGGAGAACCATCGGGCAACAGGCTGTATGAGATGCCACGGTGAAGTAACGCCTTCTCTCGTGGATCGTTGCGCCTTTTTGCGAGGACTAGTTGCTAAGTGTCCATTTTTTCTACGAGATGGAAGCACACGGTGACGCATAGCTGGGTTACGGTAAAGCTGCTCAGGAGTAGGCAACATTTCCGGAGAACCATGGGCAACAGGCTATATGAGATACCACGGAGAAGAAACGCCTTCTCTCGTGGATCGTTGCGCGATTTAGGGAGGACGAGTAGCTAAGTGTCAATTTTATCTACGAGATGGAACCTCCTGGTGTCGCCTGACTGGGCTACAGTAAAGTTAGATAGGAGCAGGCAGTATTTTCGAAGAACCGTGGTGCAACAGGCTGTATGAGATGCCGCGGTGAAGTAACACCTTCTCTCGTGGATCGTTGTGCCTTTTTCCGAGGACTAGTTGCTAAGTGTCCATTTTTTCTACGAGATGGAACCACACGGTGACGCATAGCTGGGTTACGGTGAAGCTGCACAGGAGCAGGCAACATTTTTGGAGAACCATGGGCAACAGGCTATATGAGATGCCACGGAGAAGAAACGCCTTCTCTCGTGGATCGTTGCGCGTTTTAGTGAGGACGAGTAGCTAAGTGTCAATTTTATCTACGAGATGGAATCTCCTGGAGACGCATAACTGGGCTACAGTGAAGTTAGATAGGCGCAGGCAATATTTCTGGATAACCATGGGGCAACAGGCTGTATGAGATGCCACGGTGAAGTAACGCCTTCTCTCGTGGATCGTTGCGCCTTTTTGTGAGAACTAGTTGCTAAGTGTCCATTTTTTCTACGAGGTGGAATCACTCGGTGACGCATAGCTGGGTTACAATCAAGCTGCACAGGAGGAGGCAACATTTCCGGTGAACCATGGGCAACAGACTATATGAGATGCCACGGTGAAGAAACGCCTTTTCTCATGGTTCGTTGCGCATTTTAGTGAGGACGAGTAGCTAACTGTCAATTTTATCTACGAGATGGAACCTCCTGGTGACGCATAACTGGGCTACAGTGAAGTTAGATAGGAGCAGGCAATATTTCCGGAGAACCGTGGGGCAACAGGCTATATGAGATGCCACGGTGAAGCAACGCCTTCTCTCGTGGATCGTTGCGCCTTTCTGTGAGGACTAGTTGCTAAGTGTCTATTTTTTCTACGACATGGAATCACCCAGTGACGCATAGCTACGTTACGGTGAAGCTGCACAGGAGCAAGCAACATTTTCGGAGAACCATGGGCAACAGGCTATGTGAGATGCCACGGTGAAGAAACGCCTTTTCTCGTGGATCGTTGCGCGTTTTAGTAAGGACGAGTAGCTAAGTGTCAATTTTATCTACAAAATGGAACCTCCTGGTGACGCATAACTGGGATACAGTGAAGTTAGATAGGAGCAGGCAAAATCTCCGGAGAACCGTGGGGCAACAGGCTGTATGAGATGCCACGGTGAAGTAACGCCTTCTCTCGTGGATCGTTGCGCCTTTTTCTGAGGACTAGTTGCTAAGTGTCCATTTTTTTACGAGATGGAACCACCCAGTGACGCATAGCTGGGTTACGGTGAAGCTGCATAGGACCAGGCAACATTTCCGGAGAACCGTGGGCAACAGGCTATATGAGATGCCACTGTGAAGAAATGCCTTCTCTCGTGGATCGTTACGCGTTTTAGTGAGGTCGAGTAGCAAAGTGTCAATTTTATCTACGAGATGGAACCTCCTGGTGATGCATAACTGGGCTACAGTGAAGTTAGATTGGAGCAGGCAATATTTCCGGAGAACCATTGGGCAACAGGCTGTATGAGATGCCACGGTGAAATAACGCCTTCTCTTGTGGATCGTTGCGCCTTTCCTTGAGGACTAGTTGCTAAGTGTCCATTTTTTCTACGAGATGGATCCACCCGGTGACGCATAGCTGGGTTACGGTGAAGCTGCACAGGAGTAGGCAACATTTCCGGAGAACCGTGGGCAACAGGCTATATGAGATGCCACTGTGAAGAAACGCCTTCTCTCATGGATCGCTACACGTTTTAGTGAGGACGAGTAGCAAAGTGTCAATTTTATCTACGAGATGGAACCTCCTGGTGATGCATAACTGGGCTATAGTGAAGTTAGATAGGAGCAGGCAATATTTCCGGAGAACCATGGGGCAACAGGCTGTATGAGATGCCACGGTGAAGTAACGCCTTCTCTCGTGGATCGTTGTGCCTTGTTGCGAGGACTAGTTGCTAAGTGTCCATTTTTTTCTACGAGATGGAAGCACACGGTGACGCATAGCTGGGTTACGGTAAAGCTGCACAGGAGCAGGCAACATTTCCGGAGAACCATGGGCAACAGGCTATATGAGATACCACGGAGAAGAAACGCCTTCTCTCGTGGATCGTTCCGCGATTTAGTGAGGACGAGTAGCTAAGTGTCAATTTTATCTACGAGATGGAACCTCCTGGTGTCGCCTGACTGAGCTACAGTAAAGTTAGATTGGAGCAGGCAGTATTTTCGAAGAACCGTGGGGCAACAGGCTGTATGAGATGCCACGGTGAAGTAACACCTTCTCTCGTGGATCGTTGCGCCTTTTTCCGAGGACTAGTTGCTAAGTGTCCATTTTTTCTACGAGATGGAACCACACGGTGACGCATAGCTGGGTTACGGTGAAGCTGCACAGGAGCAGGCAACATTTTTGGAGAACCACTGGCAACAGGCTATATGAGATGCCACGGAGAAGAAACGCCTTCTCTCGTGGATCGTTGCGCGTTTTAGTGAGGACGAGTAGCTAAGTGTCAATTTTATCTACGAGATGGAACCTCCTGGAGACGCATAACTGGGCTACAATGAAGTTAGATAGGAGCAGGCAATATTTCTGGATAACCGTGTGGCAACAGGCTGTATGAGATGCCACGGTGAAGTAACGCCTTCTCTCGTGCATCGTTACGCCTTTATGTGAGGACTAGTTGCTAAGTGTCCATTTTTTCTATGAGATGGAACCACCCGGTGACGCATAACTGGGTTACGGTGAAGCTGCATAGGAGCAGGCAACATTTTCGGAGAACCATGGGCAACAGGCTATATGAGAGGCCACGGTGAAGAAACGCCTTCTCTCGTGGATCGTTGCGCGTTTTAGAGAGGACGAATAGCTAAGTGTCAATTTTATCTACGAGATGGAACCTCCTGGTGACGCATAACTGGGCTACAGTGAAGTTAGATAGGAGCTGGCAATATTTTCGAAGTACCGTGGGCAACAGGCTGTATGAGATGCCACGGTGAAGTAACGCCATCTCTCGTGGATCGTTGCGCCTTTTTGTGAGCACTAGTTGCTAAGTGTCCATTTTTGCTACAAGATGGAACCACCCGGTGACGCATAGCTGGGTTACGGTGAAGCTGCACAGGAGCAGGCAACATTTCCGGAGAACCATGGGCAACTGGCTATGTGAGATGCCACACTGAAGAAACGCCTTCTCTCGTGGATCGTTGCGCGTTTTAGAGAGGACGAGTATCTAAGTGTCAATTTTATCTACGAGATGGAACCTCCTGGTGACGCATAACTGGGCTACAGTGAAGTTAGATAGGAGCAGGCAATATTTTCAAAGTACCGTGGGCAACAGGTTGTGTGATATGCCACGGTGAAGTAACGCCTTCTCTCGTGGATCGTTGAGCCTTATTGTGAGGACTAGTTGCTAAATGTCCTTTTTTCTACGAGATGGAACCACCCAGTGACGCATAGCTGGGTTACGGTGAGGCTGCACAGGAGCAGGCAACATTTCTGGAGAACCGTGGGCAACAGGCTATATCAGATACCACGGTGAAGAAACGCCTTCTCTCGTGGATCGTTGCGCGTTTTAGTGACGAAGAGTAGCTAAGTGTCAATTTTTTCTACGAGATGGAACCTCCTTGTGACGCATAACTGGGCTACAGTGAAGTTAGACAGGAGCTGGCAATATTTCCGGAGAACCGTGTGGCAACAGGCTGTATAAGATGCCACGGTGAACTAATGCCTTCTCTCGTGGATCGTTGCGCCTTTCTGTGAGGACTAGTTGCTAAGTGTCCATTTTTTCTACGAGATGGAACCACCCGGTGATGCATAGCTGGGTTACGGTTTAGCTGCATAGGAGCAGGCAACATTTCCGGAGAACCATGGGCAACAGGCTATATGAGATGCCACGGTGAAGAAACGCCTTCTCTCGTGGATCGTTGCGCATTTTAGTAAGGACGAGTAGTTATGTGTCAATTTTATCTACGAGATGGAACCTCCTGGTGACGCATACCTGGGCTACAGTGAAGTTAGATAGGAGCAGGCAATATTTTCGGAGAACCGTGGGGCAATGTAACAGCCCAGCTGTTTATTTCAAAATTTCAGTAAAAACATTTATTTAATTTAAAATAAAATAAAGTGTTCTTTGGTTGCCTAAATTTTGGAGATTTTATTTGTCTGTTTTCAGCTTTGGAAAAAGGCTTTTATAAAAACTAATTTAACTAAAAGTATAAAATTACTTTTAAATAAAAAGATATTTTGAATTTTTATAAAAACACTATTTCAAATTAAGTATTTAAAAGTATTTGGCTTTTATTTGGATTTCTTGTGTTTTTCTGGAATTTAAAATCAATTTTCAAAGTTAAAAAGTATTTTATAAAATTATAAATGCAAATCTGAAATTTAAAATATTTTTTCCTAAGTCTAAAATGCTCCAGGAATATTCTATAATTTTTCTAGAATTTTGAGACATTAAATATTATTTTTCCAAGTGTTTATAAAGTTTCTAGTATTTTCTGAAATTTATTCCGAAAATAAAAATCAAATTCATCCAAGCCCGCCATGTGTCGCTCTCAGATTGAATCACTCTCTCGCCACGTTTTAATCCTAGCCACACATGATCACTTACCCCTTCATAAATTCCAAGAGCCATGAAGCATCCACTTGCCACGTGTCGCAAATCCGACGGCCAGTACCCCTTCACTTCCTCTCCCTCTCTATGACATATGGAGCCCACATGTCATATGTTTCTTCAACCTCTCCTTCTTCCTCCCCTAACCCTCTCTCTCCTCCACCATGGATGACAATTAAAAGCTTTGAAATCCCGTCGTTTCTCCCTCTTAACTCCCGATTAAAGCGTGGAAACGGACGCTCTAATCACCCTCATCAATCTCCCGGCCGTTTCCCATCCTTTAAGGGCTTGTTTGGGACTGCTCTGCTCCAGTTTTTTCAGCTCTGCTCCACCAACTCCACCATGGAGCAGCTCCACTGTGGAGTTCCTAGAGCAGGTGGTCCTATTTGGCACGCAGCTAGCTCCAGCTCCAGGAATGTGAGGTTTCTCTGAGAAAGGTCCAATGTGCCCCTGAATGATGTTTGGTGTATGTTTTGATGTCTGCGGAGCATATGTAACTATTTTTTTTTGTTGCCAATTGAAATATAATGTAAAATATTATAATCGTAATTAATTTATTCGAGAAAACCAAAAAACAAATATTTTGGTCAAAAAATTTCATCCTTTTGTCCCATAAATTGCAACGTGCATGATAGATAATTAACAAAGTCCATCATTCGAATACAACAAACCATTTGACAAGCTTGATAAATATCTCACAAGCTCACACAATATTCTCAAGCATCACCAATTCGAATTCTTGTGCACTTAGGTTCAGGCATTCAATACGATCCATCACTTTGTTTCCAGAGAGGATGCCTGAAGACATCCATCACGAATCTGACTGGCAATGTCTGCAACAGCACCAGGACCATGTGGGAGGAAAACTGCAGAAGATTTGGATGCCGCACCAATCTCTTTCATGGTGTCAAAGTACTGAGTGAGCAGAACTAAGTCCATCACATCCTTAGCTGAAGTCCCTGGCACATTAAATTACTTCTTCTGATACCAAAGTTAGGATTATAAATGGACTATAATGACATTAAACAATTAAACATAGTATTGTTTATTAGATGGAAGATATTCTTGAGTTCATGGTAAAATTGTACCAGTCCATACTCCAAACCAAGTTTCACTCAAGTAGGCCAACACTTACCAGCATTTATTTCATTCATAGCTCTTTTAACTTTTTCATCTGGTTCTATATCAACAATGAGTGTCTGCACAATCTCATAACCATAAGCAAACATAGCCTTCTCAAGCTCCTCCTCCATAAGCAAACATACCGAGTAATGAAATTACGAGTAACAAAGACATCAGCAGGTAAATGATTTTATCCATTTTCTTCTCAATCTTGCTTCTTTGATCGTTTGTCTGAGATTACCGAAATCAGTATCCTCTTCTAAATTCAATGTCACGTCAAGAGCTTGTTTAATTTTCAAATTTGTTTCACCATCAAGGTTCATACTCTCTACATAACAGAATCAAGTCAGCAGGATCTATAATTTCCAGATAAGCTCAACATTGATCTATAATGTGTTCATGAAAAAATCATCTATTCACAAAAAAAAGATGGTTTCTTGTGAAATGAAATTATGTGTCACAACTGAGATTACAAATTCTTGCTATAATCAGTTTATCAGCTACCTATTAGAATGAAAAATTTTGGATCCAGCATAACCCATAATGACATCATATGACTACATCTCAAGAATGCAAAGTGATGAAACTAAAAAAATTGCAACGTAAAGCAATACATATTAAATTTAGAATCATCATACCCAAAATTTATAATCTTCTGTTCTTATAGTTTTCTTACTTTCAGTTAGTTACCTGTGGTTTCTTACACAAATTGGAAGAGGCGGCGCGCGGGTGGGGGGTGGGGGCAGAGACGAGGCGGCGCGCGGGTGGGGGCGGAGAAGAGGTTCTTGCTGACGCGAGGGACTCCGGGAGCTCGCCCTTGACGCGCCCTGGCACGAGCGAGAGCTCGGTGAGCACGGTCAGCCGGCCCAGTGCCGGGTCGAGCCGCCCGGACAGCCCCGGTGACCCCGCCCTCAGGCCGCCGAGCGCGAGCGAGAAGAGGGGCGGCGCGGGTGGGGGCGGAGAAGAGGGGCGGCGCGGGTGGGGGGGCGGAGGTGCGGGTGGGGGCGGAGAAGAGGGGCGGCGCGGGTGGGGGGCGGAGAAGGGGCGGCGCGGGTGGGGGCGGAGAAGAGGCGGCGCGGGTGGGGGCGGAGAAGAGGCAGCGCGCCGGTGCGGGTGGGGGGAAAGGCGGAGAGGAGGCGCACAGGTGGGTGGGCGGAGAAGAGAAGTCGGAGAAGGAAAAAAGAAATCCAATCGGTACGTAGGAGAGGAACTATGTAATGGCAGTGCTGGGTAATTTTTCACCAACTCCACGAGGAGTTTGGAAACCTTTGTTTGTGGAGTACCCCTTGAGGAGCTCCATAAAAAACGTGGAGTTGGCCTCTAACTCCACCTTTTTCTTGGAGCGGAGTTTTTGGAGTTAGACCTGTTTGGTTGGCGAAGTTGGGAGCGGAGCTGGAAAACTTGGAGCGGAGCAATCCCAAACAGGCCCTAAACCTCTCAAACCGAAATCCCTTTCTCTCCCTTCTCTTTCTATAAAAGGGCCTCCCCACCACCATTCTCTCTTCCCCCCTCCTTTCGGCCGGCTCCCGCCTCCCACCTCTCCCGCCGCCGTGCGCCACCTCCCACCGACCGCCTCCGCCGCCGCCCGGCCACCTCCCTCCAGCAGCCCCATCCCCAACCGCCGCCCACCACCGCCTCCCGCCGCCGCCAGGTAAGCAGCGCTGCCGCCCCGTCCACCCGCCGCCATTCGCCGCCCCCGCCACCAGCCGCCGACCGCCGGTGAGCTGCCTCCCGCGCGCGCCCCCGTGTCTCCTCTCCATGATTCCTTCTTCAACCATGTTAATCCTTGTTTATTTGATTTGTTGTTGCTCTTTTGTCATGAAAGAACAAAGGGTCACTTGGCTAGTGGAGGCATGTTATTGCATGCATCCATGAGGTTGTTAGTTCAACTCCTGGGCAAAGCAATTTCGGTTGGCTTTGGCCAAAATTTTTGGTTCACCTCTAGCCAATGACAAGCGGGACCCACTTGTCATAAAATAATAAAATAAAATTCTGCACCCAATGACAACCGGGCCCCACTCGTCATACACCTCAATATTCCCCAAAAATCAGCCAAAAATAAGATTCCAGAGAATATTCCCTCGTTTTGCATTTTCTGGAATTTCCAATCCATCCAAACTTCCAATTACTCGTTCTCCGTCGTCCAAACTCCAAATCCAGTGATTCAAATTTCTAAATTCTCCTAAAATCATATTCTATCTGCCAGTATATATTTTATAATTTTTGGATTTTATTTCGATTTTTATTTGAATTTATTTGTTTGGTTCTTCGCGCGTAGATTTCGACGAATTCGGAGAGAGAACGACGCCGACGATTCGCACCAGGTCTTCGAGCAAGGCAAGTTACACCTTTGATCATGTTGAACCTAATATTTTAAATTAATTATGTTGTTTTGAAATTATTACTGCATGCGTAATTTTATTCAAGTTAGTTTAAATTCAGTTTTGAACTCTAGTTACACCCAAATTCTTTGGACAGCCAAATTTGATATTGCATACCATTATACCTTGTCAACCCTAGATAAAACCTAGTTAGTACATTAGCACTAACTAGGAATTTTGTAGAAATGCTTAGCCATGCTTATACTGATTATGGTTTGGGATGATCTTTCACATAAAATGATAAACTTTAAAAACTGAATTCTTGACTTTGGTGGGTCAAGAATGTTTATGAAATATTTTGAAAACAAAATACAAAACCTGGTTTAGACTTAGGCAATTGGTTAGATTGGTGGGTGCAGGCATGTCTTGTTGGTTGGAGCCGCAGTGGTTGATTGTCGTGCACAAGGGGTTTGTGGTTAGGCATAAGTCAAGTTAAGGACCGATCTGTGAGCTACTATTGCAAAGCCCTATCGTACTACCACAAGTCTGGTATAGGACAGACCTGGCCAAATAATTTGTGAAGTTCCAACATGATCTCGCTATAGGCTGAATGTGAGCGCGGCGTAGGCCGTGAGAAGTCTCACATGGCACAAGAGGGGGCTCCAACATGTGGATTCATGTTGTGGTGAAACCTTAGTTGCGGCATGATTATGTTGACAACAGATCATTGTAAAGGCCTTGTCATGATCTCCTCGCCGCACACCTAAGGAAGTGTGTAACTCGCGTGGCAAACCGGGATGATCATGTCTTGTGGGTAAAGCTGTACAACCTCTGCAGAGTGTATAACCTATCCTGGATAGCCGTGCCCACGGTCATGGGCAAGCTGAGTGAAGTTTTTCACGGATTAGACTTTGCTTTCGAAATGGTTTGCGAAAACCTTGTGGATGGATGGAATCCATGAGAGATTTTAAAAGTGTATGGATGGATGGAATCCATATGGTATCTTTTGGAAAGATGGTCCGGGTGGGATGCCCGTGGTTAGGTTGGTGTGGGGAATGGACCTGCACTAACGGTATCTATTTTGTTTACAACATTGTTTTACTTAATGTATCAAATTCAGCTTTTGCACATACTTATGATATTTACTCCAATGTCGCCTTTTATGCAAATTAACCATATTATGCTTCCTTTGATACTCCATATGCATGCATCAATTCTGTTAATCTCCTGGTGTAACTTGTGGAGTACTTTTGTACTCATGTTGCTCTATCTAACTCTTTCCAGAGGAAGCTTTCGACGACTTCGGTGAGGATTGCGACTAGGCCACGTCTTACAGTCATTCGCATTGTGGAAGGCTGGATGGGCTGCTGCTTTATGTATTTCTTCCGCTGTCTTCTTTTGCTATTATTGTAAACTTTGGCCATCAGGCTCATATTAGCTAATAAAGTTTGTCATTACGCATGATAATTGTCTTTGTGATACTGTGTGCACTAGCTTTTCCTGCGATAGTAAGATTAAACACAGAGGGTTCTGGAGTTGTTGCTCCCGGGTCCCGACAGGCAACAGGCTGTATGAGATGCCACGGTGAAGTAACGTCTTCTCTCGTGGATCGTTGCGCCTTTTTGTGAGGACTAGTTGCTAAGTGTCCATTTTTTCTACGAGATGGAACCACTCGGTGACGCATAGCTGGGTTACGGTGAAGCTGCACAGGAGCAGGCAACATTCCCGGAGAACCGTGGGAAACAGGCTATATGAGATGCCACGGTGAAGAAACGCCTTCTCTCGTGGATCGTTGCGCGTTTTAGTGAGGACGAGTAGCTAAGTGTCAATTTTATCTACAAGATGGAACCTCCTGGTGACACATAACTGGGCTACAGTGAAGTTGGATAGGAGCAGGCAATATTTCCGGAGAACCGTGGGGCAACAGGTTGTATAAGATGCCACGGTGAAGTAACGCCTTCTATCGTGGATCGTTGCGCCATTTTTTCTACGAGATGGAACCACCCGGTGACGCATACCTGGGTTACGGTGAAGCTGCACAGGAGCAGGCAACATTTTCGGCGAACCATGGGCAACAGGCTATACGAGATGCCACGGTGAAGAAACGCCTTCTCTCGTGGATCGTTGCGCGTTTTAGTCAGAAACGAGTAGCTAAGTGTCAATTTTATCTACGAGATGCACATCGTGGAGACGCGTAAACTGGGCTACAGTGAAGTTAGATAGGGCAGAGCAATATTTCCGGAGAACCGTGGGGCAACAGGCTGTATGAGATGCCACGGATGAAGTACGCCTTCTCTCTTGGATCGTTGCGCCTTTTTGTGAGGACTAGTTGCTAAGTGTCCATTTTTCTACGAGATGGAACCACCCGGTGACGCATAGCTGGGTTACGGTGAAGCTGCACAGGAGCAGGCAACATTTCAGAGAACCATGGGCAACAGGGTATACGAGATGCCACGGTGAAGAAACGCCTTCTCTCGTGGATCGTTGCGCGTTTTTAGTGAGGACGAGTAGCTAAGTGTCAATTTTATCTACGAGATGGAACCTCCTGGTGACGCATAACTGGGCTACAGTGAAGTTAGATAGAGCAGGTAATATTTCCGGAGAACCGTGGGCAACAGGCTGTATGATATGCCTGGTGAAGTAACGCCTTCTCTCGTGGATCGTTGCGCCTTTTGTGAGGACTAGTTGCTAAGTGTCCATTTTTTCTACGAGATGGAACCACCCGGTGATGCATAGTTGGGTTATGGTGAAGCTGCACAGGAGCAGGCAACATTTCCGGAGAACCATGGGCAACAGACTATATGAGATGTCACGGTGAAGAAACGCCTTCTCTCGTGGATCGTTGCGCCGTTTTAGTGAGGACGAGTAGCTAAGTGTCAATTTTTATCTACGAGATGGAACCTCCTGGTGACGCATAGCTGGGTTACGGCGAAGCTGCACAGGAGCAGGCAACATTTCCGGAGAACCATGGGCAACAGGCTGTATGAGATGCACGGTGAAGAACGCCTTCTCCTCGTGGATCGTTGCGCCTTTTTGTGAGGACTAGTTGCTAAGTGTCTATTTTTTCTACGAGATGGAACCACCCGGTGAAGCATAGCTGGGTTACGGCGAAGCTGCACAGGAGCAGGCAACATTTCCGGAGAACCATGGGCAACAGGCTGTATGAGATGCCACGGTGAAGAAACGCCTTCTCTCGTGGATCGTTGCGCATTTTTTGTGAGGACTAGTTGCTAAGTGTCTATTTTTTTCTACGAGATGGAACCACCCGGTGAAGCACTAGCTGGGTACAGGCGAAGCTAGCACAGGAGCAGGCAACTATTTCCGGAGAACCACTGGGCAACAGGCTGTATGAGATGCCACGGTGAAGTAAACGCCTTCTCTCGTGGATCGTTGCGCCTTTTTGTGAGGACTAGTTGCTAAGTGTCTATTTTTCTACGAGGATGGAACCACCCGGCTGAAGCATAGCTGGTTACGGCGAAGCTGCACAGGAGCAGGCAACATTTCCGGAGAACCATGGGCAACAGGCTGTATGAGATGCCACGGTGAAGAAACGCCTTCTCTCGTGGATCGTTGCGCCCTTTTGTGAGGACTAGTTGCTAAGTGTCTATTTTTCTACGAGATGGAACCACCCGGATGAAGCATAGCTGGGTTACGGCGAAGCTGCACATGGAGCAGGCAACATTTCCGGAGAACCATGGGCAACAGGCTGTATGAGATGCCACGGTGAAGGAAACGCCTTCTCTCGTGGATCGTTGCGCCTTTTTGTGAGGACTAGTTGCTAAGTGTCTATTTTTTCTACGAGATGGAACCACCCCGGTGAAGCATAGCTGGGTTTACGGCGAAGCTGCCACAGGAGCAGGCAACATTTCCGGAGAACCATGGGCAACAGGCTGTATGAGATGCCACGGTGAAGAAACGCCTTCTCTCGTGGATCGTTGCGCCTTTTTTGTGAGGCCTAGTTGCTAAGTGTCTATTTTTTTCTACGAGATGGAACCACCCGTGAAGCTATTAGCATGGGTTACGGCGAAGCTGCATAGGAGCAGGCAACATTTTCGGAGAACCATGGGCAACAGGCTGTATGAGATGCCACGGTGAAGAAAACGCCTTCTCTCGTGGAATCGTTGCGCCTTTTTGTGAGGGACTAGTTGCTAAGTGTCTATTTTTTCTACGAGACTGGAACCACCCAGGTGAAGCATAGCTGGGTTAGGCGAAGCTGCACAGGAGCAGGTCAACATTTCGGAGAACCATGGGGCAACAGGCTGTATGAGATGCCACGGTGAAGGAAACGCCTTCTCTCGTGGATCGTTGCGCCTTTTTGTGAGGACTAGTTTGCTAAGTGTCTATTTTTTCTACGAGATGGAACCACCCGGTGAAGCATAGCTGGGTTACGGCGAAGCTGCACAGGAGCAGGCAACATTTCCGGAGAACCATGGGCAACAGGCTGTATGAGATGCCACGGTGAAGAAACGCCTTCTCTCGTGGATCGTTGCGCCTTTTTGTGAGGACTAGTTGCTAAGTGTCTATTTTTTCTACAAGATGGATCCACCCCGGTGAAGCATAGCTGGGTTACGGCGAAGCTGCACAGGAGCAGGCCAACATTTTCCGGAGAACCACTGGGCAACAGGCTGTATGAGATGCCACGTTGAAGAAACGCCTTCTCTCGTGGATCGTTGACGCCTTTTTTGTGAGGACTAGTTGCCTAAGTGTCTATTTTTTCTACGAGATGGAACCACCCGGTGAAGCATAGCTGGGTTACGGCGAAGCTGCACTAGGAGCAGGCAACATTTCTGGAGAACCCATGGGCAACAGGCTGTATGAGATGCCACGGTGAAGACACGCCTTCTCTCGTGGACTCGTTGCGCCTTTTTTGTGAGGACTAGTTGCTAAGTGTCTATTTTTTCTACGAGATGGAACCACGGTGAAGCATAGCTGGGTTACGCGAAAGCTGCCACAGGAGCAGGCAACATTTTCCGGGAGAACCATGGGCAACAGGCTGTATGAGATGCCACGGTGAAGAAACGCCTTCTCTCGTGGATCGTTGCGCCTTTTTGTGAGGACTAGTTGCTAAGTGTCTATTTTTTCTACGAGATAGGAACCACCCGGTGAAGCATAGCTGGGTTACGGCGAAGCTGCACAGGAGCAGGCAACATTTCCGGAGAACCATGGGCAACAGGCTGTATGAGATGCCACGGTGAAGAAACGCCTTCTCTCGTGGATCGTTGCGCCTTTTTGTGAGGACTAGTTGCTAAGTGTCTATTTTTTTCTACGAGATGGAACCCCCGGTGAAGCATAGCTGGGTTACGGCCGAAGCTGCACAGGAGCAGGCAACATTTCCGGAGAACCATGGGCAACAGGCTGTATGAGATGCCACGGTGATGAAACGCCTTCTCTCGTGGATCGTTGCGCCCTTTTTTGTGAGGACTAGTTGCTAAGTGTCTATTTTTTCTACGAGATGGAACCACCCGGTGAAGCATAGCTGGGTTACGGCGAAGCTGCACAGAGCAGGCAACATTTCCGGAGAACCATGGGCAACAGGCTGTATGAGATGCCACGGATGAAGAAACGCCTTCTCTCGTGGATCGTTGCGCCTTTTTGTGAGGACTAGTTGCTAAGTGTCTATTTTTTCTACGAGATGGAACCACCCGGTGAAGCATAGCTGGGTTACGGCGAAGCTGCACAGGAGCAGGCAACATTTTCCGGGAGAACCAGGGCAACAGGCTGTATGAGATGCCACGGTGAAGAAACGCCTTCTCTCGTGGATCGTTGCGCTTTTTGTGAGGACTAGTTGCTAAGTGTCTACTTTTTTCTACGAGATGAACTACTCGGTGACGCATAGCTGGGCTACAGGCGAAGCTGCACAGGAGCAGGCAACATTTCCGGAGAACCACGTGGCAACAGGCTGTATGAGAGCCACAGGTGAAGAACGCCTTCTCTCGTGGATTCGTTGCGCCTTTTTGTGAGGACTAGTTGCTAAGTGTCTATTTTTTCTACGAGATGGAACCACCCGGTGGAAGCATAGATGGGTTACGGCGAAGCTGCACAGAGCAGACAACATTTCGGAGAACCAGGGCAACAGGCTGTATGAGATGCCACGGTGAAGAAACGCCTTCCTCGTGGATCGTTGCGCTTTTTGTGAGGACTAGTTGCTAAGTGTCTATTTTTTCTACGGATGGAACACCCGGTGAAGCATAGCTGGGTTACAGCGAAGCTGCACAAGGAGCAGGCAACATTTCCGGAGAACCGGGCAACAAGGCTGTATGAGATGGCCAGCGGTGAAGAAACGCCCTTCTCTCGTCGGATCGTTTGCGCCTCTTTGTGAGAACTAGTTGCATAAGTGTCTTATTTTTTCTACGAATGGAACCACCCGGTGAAGCATTAGCTGGGTTACGGCGAAGCTGCACAGGAGCAGGCAACATTTCCGGAGAACCCTGGGCAACAGGCTATATGACGATTGCCACGGTGAAGAAACGACTTCTCTCGTGGATCGTTGCGCCCTTTTTGTGAAGACTAGTTTGCTAAGTGTCTATTTTTTCTACGAGATGGAACACCCGACGACGCATAGCTGGGTTACGGTGAAGCTGCACAGGAGCAGGCAATATTTCCGGAGAACCATGGGCAACAGGCTATATGAGATGCCACGGTGAAGAAACGCCTTCTCTCGTGGATCGTTGCGCGTTTTAGTGAGGACGAGTAGCTAAGTGTCAATTTTATCTACGAGATGGAACCTCCTGGTGATGCATAACTGGGCTACAGTGAAGTTAGATAGGAGCAGGCAATATTTCCGGAGAACCGTGGGCAACAGGCTGTATGAGATGCCACGGTGAAGTAACGCCTTCTCTCGTGGATCGTTGCGCCTTTTTGTGAGGACTAGTTGCTAAGTGTCCATTTTTTCTATGAGATGGAACCACCCGGTGACGCATAGCTGGGTTACGGTGAAGATGCACAGGAGCAGGCAACATTTCCGGAGAACCATGGGCAACAGGCTATATGAGATGCCACGGTGAAGAAACGACCTTCTCTCGTGGATCGTTGTGCGTTTTAGTGAGGACGAGTAGCTAAGTGTCAATTTTATCTACGAGATGAACCTCCTG